>JABSTQ010003770.1:0-31888 GCA_013358835.2 Ixodes persulcatus
GAACCGGCTTTCGCAGCGTCAACTGGTTTGCCCCGAGGTCGATGACGGCGCCATACTCGCAGAGAAAGTCCATTCCGAGGATAACGTCCCTCGAACAGTCTTGCAGAACGACGAACTTGACAGGGCACGTCTCACCGTGGATCTCGACGCGAGCAGTGCATCTCCCGACTGGTGTGATGAGGTGTCCTCCGGCGGTTCTTATTTGTGGTCCATCCCACGGCGTCATGACTTTTCGAAGGCGGCGGGAGAGCCTCCCACTCAAGACTGAGTAGTCTGCTCCGGTGTCCACGAGTGCTGATGCGTCGTGGCCGTCGATGACGACGTTTAGGTTATTGGACACCGTTGCAGGGGCGTCGTTTCGGTCTTTGGTAGCGTTCGAGTGGGGGCCCTCCGACGTTCGTGGAGGATCTTGGCGTCGGTCGTCTTCGGCAACTCCACCTCCAGGGGTTGCCGCGCCTAGTTTCCCCGTCGAGGAGCGAGGGGCGACAGGCTTTCACGTCGGGGTCGGTGCATCGGCGATGCTGGACGTCGTGGCGAAGGCGACCGGAACTCTCGGCGGGACGCAGGCTCGGGGGACTGAGGTCGTCGCAGGTAATCGTCGATCTCCCGAGGGCGTTCACCATACCGGGGGCGCGGGTCGTTTGGGTGGAATCCGCGCAGCCCGAGTCGTCGGTATGGGCATCGGCGGTACACATGGTCAGCTTCCCCGCAGTGGTAACACAGCGGGCGTCGGTCGGCCGTCCTCCAGACGTCTGTCTTCCTCGGCGCAGGTCGGTCTGGGTGAACGTGCGCCTGATCTTCCTGTCGTCGGGGGTACTGCGGCGTTGGGGCGTCTCTTCGGGGTGGCGCCGTGGCTTGGCGGGGAGCTTGCGGCGGTCGTCGGGCAATGGCAGCGTAGCTCAACGTCGGTTCCTCCGGCGCCACCGTGGTGACGGGAACCTCTGGTTGGAGCACCCGATGCACTTCTTCTCGGACAGCCTCGGCGATGGAAAGGGTTGGTGGATGGCTGGTGGTTGGCAGCAACCTTCGTAGTTCCTCCCGGACGACCTCCCGGATAATTTCGCGGATATCCGTACCAGGAGTGTTTTCGCCGCTAAGCAGCGCGGTTGCAGTGACGCTTGGATGCCGCTGGTAGTGGGAAGCGCGCGCTTGGAGGGCGCGCTCGATGTTTGTCGCCTCGGTGACGAAGGCGTCGACGGTTGCCGGCGGGTTGCGGACGAGGCCCCCGAAGATGTCGTCTCTCACCCCGCGCATGAGAATTTGTAGCTTCTTCTCTTCTGTAGCCCGAGGGTCGGCGCGGGCGCTCAGGCGCAGAGCATTCTCTACGAAGCCGGTGACGCTCTCGTTGGGGCCCTGGGTCCTGGTTCGCAGTAGGTCCTCGGCTCGCTCTCGGCGGTGGTGGTTTACGAATGTAGCCTTCAGATTGGTCTTGAAAATGTCCCACGACGTCAAAGAGGACTCATGGTTCTCGTACCAGTGCTTGGCAGTCCCCTCAAGGGAAAAATAGACGTTGTGCAGGCGCTGCTCGTCGGTCCAGCCATTGTGGCGGGCAACGCGATCATACTGGTCAATCCAGTCTTCGACGTCTTCGTAGAGTTCACCGTGGAAGGGGGCAGCCGTCCGCGGTGCGACGGGCATGTAGATGACGGGAGCGGCGGGGGCTTGCGACTGGTTGGCCATCGTCGTCTTCTTCGGCCTGGGCCTGTCCGGCAGCAGACCCTATTCAGGGGACTGACCTCTGGTACGCCGGCTTCTTCGGACTCCGGCGTCTTCGGCGAAGGGTAGTCTTCCGGGGCTGAGCACGTCGCTTGGCCGGGATGTCCTTGGAGGGGTACGATTAACGGGCATAGATTGGAGTACCCCGCACCTCCACCAAATGTCACGGGTGGTGACCAAAAGAACAATAAATAAACAGGTAGAAAGAAACGTTTAATGTGGCGAACTTGTGCCAAAAATAAAAGGGGTACAGAAAATAATAACAGAGCGTCGCGGGCGTCGAAGTCGGCGTAGAGCAGAGTCGAACGCTGGGGCGAGACTGACTCCAGCTTGCCACGCGGAGCCGCTTTTGTACACGCGTGGGCTTCTGGAGCATTCGGCGTAGAAGGTCCGGTGCCTAGAACATTCTAACCTCGAATCAGCAAGACGGTTCTCGAATTTACCAGAACGTCAGATTACAGTGTCAACAAAAATGTGTAGCCGCGGCCAGGAATCGAACCCTGCCTTTTCGCGTGGGAGACAAGCGCGATAACCGTTCGGCCACGCGCGCGCTGCCTACTTGGCAAGTTGCGCGCGCGGCAATATTTTAAACAAATCTGAATATGAATACGAAAATATCACGCTTCTAGTGAACCAGCTCAGTTCCTCTAGCATACAATTTAAAAAAAAAAATTAGGTCAGATGCCAGAACGCTGTCTGAGAAAACCAAGAACGCGTTAAGGGAATTCTTAGAAATTTTACCATAATCAAGTTGTGTTTACAAGAAAACGGCTGGCGTTGCACTTCTAATATTTTGTATTCTGAGTTCCTATGTTTACCACAAGCATGCCCTTAAATGTCGTTGCTGCGTTATGATGTGAAACTCAGTTACGAGACTTCAAAATCACGTAAAAAAGGCTCTTTTTGAATAAATATTGAAAAATGTGAGCGTGCTAATTAACAAAAATACGTATGCACGGAACTAGACGAGTCTTTCTTCTATTCAATAAAAAAATAAGAACGCGTCTTGGATGCATTGCAAGTCTAGAAACTTGGAATGCATAGAGGTATGTCTTTGAAAAAATCAAAACTTGCACTTTTTGTTTTCTTATTGTGCGTTAAGTTTTGAAAAATGCGTATCATATTTTGCACTAAAAGAGTGATGATGAATTGGCTATTTATTTGCAAAAAGAACGAAATACGTAACACGCGCACAGACGCGACATTTGCACAGCAAACAGGAGCGTTAGCAGCGCTGCCACCGGTATTATAGTTGGGGCCGTGGGACCGCCGCCTTCAAATCAAATCAAATCAAAGTTTATTTAACATCACCAAGTACAAAGTACTAACAAATGATGTATGGAGCTCAAACAAAAAGCCGCAAGGGTGCGGCTTGACTGGGTCTGAGGCCCCTCTACAATGCATAGTCCCATTGTAATGTAAAAAACAAGCAAAGAAAAGATTTGGCAACAGCACTGGTAATAATATACAATAACAAACAAGTAACGCAACATCAGCATCACTTACTACACATTAAACAATTCATGTACGCGAAGATATACAAGGTGAAAACTATTGATCTAGATATATAAACTGTATGGAACATGACACACTTATTTTGTCATTTCTAATTATCAAGCGAATTCAGTAAAAATGGTAATGTGTAACATAAAGATTGATTTCCGTAATTCGTGCGTGCATGAGGAATGATCCATGTTTCATTGTGACGTGTGTTATAAATGTTAGTGTTTCTTGTTAATCTAGATAATTGTTCAATGTTGTTGTTATTTCGTTTTTTGCCGGCATAGTACCTCATAAGCAGTATATCATCATATAAAAATTGAACCGGACGTACATTAAGACTTTTAAAAAGCGGTTCGGTATGTGCATCATAGGGAGAACCAGAGATAGCGCGCACGGCTTTTTTCTGTAGTAAAAAAAGTTTAGTAAGGTTTGACATGGTTGTGTTTCCCCAAAATAGGTGGCAGTAGTTGAGGTGAGAAAGAAACAGGGAATTGTAAATAAGCAATTTTATATTAGTGGGTAGAGAAAACCGCAGCCTGGTAAGAATACCTACAACGCGAGAGAGTTTATTAGCAATTATTTCAATATGTTTGCTCCAAACTAAGTGTTCTTCAAATACAACTCCTAAGCTTTTAACTGAGGGCACAATATATCCACAGTAGAAGTCCCTATCATGAGGGGGTTCTCAATATTCTCTTTCTGATTTTTAGGTCTGAAAAGTACAGCTTTTGTTTTGGACTTGTTAATAGCTAGTGAATTCAACAGGGTCCATTCGTTTAATTTATCGAGAACATTATTTGCATGATTATTAATCGTTTAATATCGGAAGAATTAAAAAATAAACTAGTGTCGTCGGCATACATAACAAATTGGGTATCATTATCAATATTTATTACGTCATTAATATATATATTAAATAACAAGGGCACAAGGATGCTACCCTGTGGTACTCCGGATTGAATCGCTTTGATATCAGACATCTTGTTGTTTATAACAACTTTTTGAAAACGAAACTGAAGATAACTTTTCAACAAATCTAGAAATACCCCTCGGAAGCCATAGATATCGAGTTTCTTTAGTAAGGTAACGTGGTTTATTCTGTCAAAGGCCTTTGAGTAATCTACAAAAACCCCTAGTGTTAGCAGTTTGTGTTCAATAGCATGGAGAATCAATTCTTTTTGTGTCAGGAGTGCTGACTCGGTTGAACGACCCTTCCTGAAGCCAAATTGAAAGTCTGTGATTATCCTATTTTTTTCACAAAAAGCAGTCATTCTATCATTAATTAATTTTTCTAGACCTTTTGAAAAAACGGGAAGAATTGATATTGGTCTGTAATTTGATAATTCGTTTTTGTCACCCCCTTTATACAAAACGCTCACTTTCGCTAACTGCATACGTTTTGGAAATACACCGTGTATAAATGACAGGTTATAAATATGTTCATGTGCAGGACAAATTAGATCTAGGACGTACTTAACTGGGCGGATTTGCAAGTCATCCGCGTCACAACAGTTACTGTTACGGAATGAAAGAAATACGCGATAAATTTCTTCAGCATTAGTCGGTCCTAAAAACGCACTCTCACGGTTTCTGGCTTTTAGGTATTTTAAACTACGTGGATCGTATGTACTGTTAGCCAGTGATACAAAAAAGTCATTAAAAGAGTTAGCTAGCGCCGTTCCCGATGTTGCTCGGCCATTTAAAAGTAACTCTTGAATACACTGTGGGTGCTGCTGGCCACGACCAAGCACTGTGTTCAGTCTTTGCCACGTAATGTCACTGCGTTTTAGTATGTCGGCATTAAACAGGTTGTGAAGATAATTCCTTTTTGCATTTCTAAGGAAACTAGTCACTTTATTACGAAAAGTTTTGAAAGCATGCAGATCACTTGAGCTTCTTGTCTGTAAAAACCGCCGATAAAGAGCATCTTTTTGTTTTATTAGTTTTAACGACTTGTTCGTTATCCAAGGTTTCCTTGACTTTTTGCTTCTTGATGCCTCGGGACGAAATAACCTTACATAAACCGACTTAAACAAGGTTAAAAACGTGTCGTACGCTTCATCAGGGGTAGTTTTACTATATACTATATCCCAGCATATGTGTGAGAGTTCATTGCGAAATTCTTCTAATGTTAGTGGATTAATGTCTTGAAATGTAAGAGTATGAATATCTTTAAATGATTTAACTATTGCATTTTGATTAGTCATTAGAAAAATGGGCAAGTGATCGCTGACGTTCACCCCGATAACACCTGATTCTAGTTTTTGAGTGTCTATATTTGTAATAAAAACATCAAGTAGCGTTGCAGAATCATTCTGAATACGAGTTGGCAAAGTAATGGTGTTAACACAAGCGTTTGACTCTAATATTCTAACAAGTTCACACTGTATTGTCGTCGCGTTTAACATATTAATATTAATATCGCCACCTAAGACCAGGTTATATCTATTTTCGTTTACCCAGCACAAGAAATCATCCAAAAACAATAGGAAAGCAGATATGCTCCCTCCAGGGGGGCGGTACATGGTAGAAAAAATGTTTTGATTGCAAATTATAGTTAAGATTTCAAAATCGTCTGTTATTGTTGTAAAATGTTGAATTACGTCGAATTTCAAAGTGTTCTTTACCATTAATAATATACCACCCCCCTTCTTGACAGAGCGGTTAAGGTACAGAGTTTCATAGTCAGGCATCCTAAACACTTCATTATCATGCTGATACCACGTCTCGGAAAGCATCACAACATCGAAAGAAAAGCCAAAACAAGAAAACAGTCCCTGCAAGTCATTCTCCTTATTCCGAGCAGACTGCGTATTCAAATGAAAGAAAGATGTACACTTTTTTTTAGTTCGGTAGATATCAGTTACGTCTGATGGCGTCAACGTGTTATCAGACATGTCTGCTAAGGGCAGAAAAGACGATACCCGAGGTCAGCACCTATTGGATCTTTTCCAGGTCCTGGGTGCAAGTTACACGCAGCACACGCGACGTGTCTGTCTTCCTTGCAAAGACCTTGCCCTCCCTCGACCAAGCGTACTTCCATTGTTTTTCGTTCTTTCGTGCGATAACCTGACCGAGCAGCTTTTTGAGCACCGGACATAGATGGTCATTTACGTAAACGGGAGAGCGGCCTGAAAGACCCAGGTCAGAAGTGCAAACTCGCTTCTTGCGAGCCCCCTCAATCACCGCATCTCGTTTCGCGCGCGAGTGAAATTGTACGACAATGTTTAGGCATCCTCCGTCTTTCCTCGGCACGCGGTGGTAAACGTCGATGTCAGACTCGGCGATTTGTTCGCCAATGACGTCACCGAGCGTCTTTAGGACAGCGGGTAGGTTTTCCTCTTCAGCGGGCGGAAAGCCCTCGATCTCAATATTCCTGTTCCTTGAATATTGTTCAAGGTCAGTTAGTCTTCGCTCTGAGTTCTCAAGTTGCTCCCTGAGCAATTTACATTCATCAGATAGTTTAGAGTTTTCAACGGAAAGCGCAGCATTTGCTTTTTTAAGTGCTGCATTTTCTTTTTCGATTTTCGAGCAGCGCTGCGACAAACCATCGAACTGCTGACTCACGAAGTCAATCGAACTTTTTAGGTCCTTGTACTCCTTTTTAAGTTCTCTCTCGATTACCACCTTCATGTCGCACATTTCTTTTGTAAAGTCCTTCAAAAGTTTCATGACATTAGCCGTCATACTGATTACTGACAAGCACTTTCACAGTGGCAGCAACGGCGGGAAAAGTAAGAAAATAGCAAGGGAATCCCAGCAAGGAGCTAATGCACCAACCTGTGATTAAGATGTGCAGTATAAGTACGCAGTCAACTGCCGCCGCTGCTGCCAAATGAAGACCCGGTGGTTGCCGGCACCGCTTTTGTAGCCGGTGCGCTGATGGAGTAGCCAACCACAGTTCTTGGAGCACGAAACGTCACCGCACAAGCCGCGTCAGCAGCTCACGAAGATGTTAGGCGTGCGGCGAAGCAGATGTGCTCCCACGACGAAATTGCCGCGACAGGTCTCAGCAGCTCCGATGAAAGCAGAATCTGTGATTAAGATGTGCAGTATAAGTACGTAGTCAACTGCCGCCGCTGCTGCCAAATCTTAAAGCCAAGTGTGCTAATGAAGAAGCCCTTGCCTCGTTCAACAGTTGGAAGAACCATGGCCGGGCTAGAGTGAACACGTGCGGTCACTTCTGGCCTTCGCACGGGAGGTGGTTGTTACCTGTGGCCGTAGCTTAAAGGGGTCGGCGGTGCATTTGTACGAACGGCGGTGCATTTGTACTACGAAACAATGTTTGCCTATTTTTGCCATTTTTATTCATTTTCACGCGAGCCTTACAACTAACATAGATCATCAATCTTAATGACATTTGGCATACATTTTGAGGTTATACCCATTAATAACTCTTACAACTTTCAGGCGTAGAAACTGAGCAGTTGCCATGGAAATTGATCGTGCATTTGCTTCCTTGAAGCCTATTTTGAGAAAAATATAGCTGTTAACGTAAATAAAATAAAAAAAAAGTGTCACGATATGCAAAGCACGCACTCTTTTGTCTACACCTCTTAAAACTTTGAACCAATTCGGTCCAACATTAAACTCTGCCCATTCGTACTACGAAATCATGTACGGCCAAAAACGTTTTTCACATGTTTCCATTTTTCACATGTTTCCAGAGGGAAGAATTTTTAATATACTCATATAAGATTTATATAAAGATGACCATTTTCTATTCTATATATTTGCATATAATAAATAAATTTAGGAACCAACCAAGCTGTGAGAATTGCGATTCAAACACCTCCTTATATCGTCATTTTTTCATGGCTGTCATGGGGCCTCAGCCTTAAAATATTTCTATTTCTGACACCAGCCTTCTCTGGTGTATTCAAATATCTCTAGTGCTGATTTACGAAGTCTTCAGTTTCTAGGAGCCTTTCATTCACTTTTTAAGGTGACTAAGGAGGTTGGATTTTATTTTTCTGGGGTGTTTATTTACCTACACGCACTTGGACCATGCAATGATCAGAAAATAATGCAGTGATCACGTTGTAATTACTTGTTAATAGAGGGGAGTCGCGTCCCCTAGCAATCAGAATGAGGGCCCTTTCCAAGGGGGTCCCTCTTGGGATGATAATGTTGACAACATGGCGGTGACCCCACGAGGGAGAGTGGCACAGCCAGCTCTTCCAATATTCACCGTGGGGACATAAAAGATCACTGCGGTGGGACCGCCTGGTTCAGTTATGGTTGCCTTGCGGTCTCGTCGAACCCACTGAGCTACACACTCATGCCCTCTTCGTCCCGGATAGGGTCGGACGGGGGCCGGGGTCTCGGGGTCCTCTTCCCAGCGGGTCCCTCCTGGGTTGTACGCTTGGCGGCGTCCAGCTTTGTTTCTCCAATAGTTAGCCCCTTATTGGCTTTTTCCTGCAAATTCACACTTGATCGTATGATCCAATTCATTTTTAATAAATTGGCTTTAAGTCTGAGGTGCCTCAGGTGGGAGCGGACGCAGGGGACAGTTATTTTACAGTCTTTTATATGGAGTCCCGACCTCAAAATATGTCCTGTGTAATTACTTATTGTGGTATTTATTAACTGACCCTGATATATACCGGGTGATAATTTGTATTCGAAACAGTTTAAAAAAAAGGCATGTTTACTGCTATGCCAATACCGTCTTCACTATATGTTTTTCGAGCTCGGCAGACATTTGAGGAGCAAACAACCGTCATTGTCTGGTGAGTAATTAACCAAAATTTGTTAATTAACTTTTTAATTAGTGAAAATAGACACATGGTTTCAATTAGAAAGTTACTGAGCGTCATCGAAAACCACTGAATCAATTTTTTTTAGAACGACTTGAAGCTCGTGGGAAACTCGGAGGCGCGCCAAAGTAACCACTCGTGAAGCAGGCGCAACGCCTGCATTTGCGGAACGCGGATGGTTGGATCGTTATCGCGTTCCGCCACTGCTAGCTTTGCGCCTGCTTCACGAGTGGTAACTTTGGCGCGCCTCCGAGTTTCCCACGAGCTTCAAGTCGTTCTAAAAAAAATTGATTCAGTGGTTTTCGATGACGCTCAGTAAGTTTCTAATTGGAACCATCTGTCTATTCTTAGTAATTAAAAAGTTAATGAACAAATTTTAGTTAATTGCTCACCAGGCAGTGAAGGTTGTTCGCCCCTTGCGTATCCGCCGAGCTCAAGAAACATATACCAAAAACGGCATTCACGCTGCAGTAAAGACGCTTCAAAAAAAATTGTTTCGAATAAAAAATATCCCCCGGTATATATATTCAGTTTAAACGGGCATGGGAAGACCCTTGAAAGTGTGTGAAACAGAGTGCGCGATATGTTGCGGATTCTATCAGGTAGCAGAATTGAACCAGTTATTTTAAAGCTTCAGCGCTTGGATCTGCGGTGGTTGGTGATGAAACTCTGTCTTTCTTATTTAATACCCAATTGAAGTCCCCAAATAGGATCGCGTTAAATCTTGTTTTGGCGCGGATTCTAGTTTGACAGAAAAGGCTTTCTCTCTGCGGTGCGTTATCGCATGAACAATTGTGCGCCAGGGCTGATCTTGCAAAATAATGTTAGCTACCATTAGGCGACCACTGTCAACCCCTTCGTGAACAGTACAAATGTTGTACTTTCAGCTTTTCTTCAACAGAATTGCACACCCAGCAGTATAGTAAACAGCAGGGCAGTGAAAGAGATCGTAGGAATCCTTCCACAAGCTGCATCCCGAAAATAAGATGTTTTGTTTAGATATTTTTGTATGCAAGGTCACAATATCACATTGTATTCTTCTACAAAACGAAAAATATGATATTGTTATTTTGTTTTTGTTTTCCAATATATCCCTCGCACATTTATTGTTTAAATTGTGAAGGGGCGTATCTGGGTGGTCGTAGAGCGCTCGCGTATACATGCTTTGGCTCGAGCTCGGAAGCTGCCGGGGAGGTTGTTTTTCGATCTGAATTTGGGCTTCACCAGCTGCTCTTTAGGCATTAGCTACGCTGCAACGTTAAAGGGAAGCTGAAGCGGTTCTGTATCTGCGGGAAAACACCTAAGTCGTCTTTATTTTCCTTCCAAGAACACAAATATTAAGATTATTTTTCAATCTGGTGCATGGAGGCTGCAGAGAGTCATTTTCAAAGTACCTCTGAAGCCCCCCTTCCCGGAGTGTGACGTCATATTAAAGTCTTCCTAATCTCTGCTCTCGCGCATCTTCTGCGCCTGTCAAATCTAAACACGGGCGCCAATGAAAATAAAAATATAAAAAAAACACTGTTGCGATTGGTTTGTAGTGCGGGGGAATATACGTCTCAAGCTTGTAATTGCACGTGTTTATACTCACAGAGTTCGGCCAATGGGCGGAGCTTGTTACCTGCTAGAACCAGCGGACTTCGCAATGACACAAAATGGCGTTACTTCTTTCTCTTCCTTATTCCTGAGAAATCGCGTATAATTCCTACGATTCAAAGCCCCAAAATGGCGGACGGAAGTAGTCATCACCCGGTTGTCAGACTACGCTGCTGTGGTTGTCAGACTGTCAAAATCTCCTTAAAAAGGTCAATCTCTCTCGGTATAAACGGCTCTGGGTAAGACGTAACGACTGGTCAGAGGTTTTTCGTGTTTCCTCGCGTTTAGTTACATATT
This sequence comes from Ixodes persulcatus, assembly GCA_013358835.2. Classification (NCBI taxonomy): domain Eukaryota; kingdom Metazoa; phylum Arthropoda; class Arachnida; order Ixodida; family Ixodidae; genus Ixodes; species Ixodes persulcatus. The sequence goes on from JABSTQ010003770.1 coordinate 10,872, forward strand.
CGGTTAAAACGAACATGATATTAAGATTCACGGAATAAAATACTCTAGAATGCAGCTCTGACTCTTTTTTTTTCTTTTCCTGAAGAACCTTTTTGCCTATTTTTTTTTTTTATTATCCCGTTCTAGAATTCGGAGTTTTGTAGTGCCCAATACCCACTGCACGCGCTTTATAAAAACAAAAAAGTAAAAAATAACTTATAAAAAATGCCGCCGTAGTACTGTCAATGCCAAAAGCTCGAGCCGAAAAACTCGCTTTTCCGCACTCCGGAAAAAAAAAAGGGTACGTAACAAAATGGAACAAAACAAAAACGTTCGAAACAGAACATATGTCTAATTTGTTTCGAACGCATATTCACGCACCCCACTGCCCCACGGTCCGTGAAGGCGACGCGGATGCCAAACGACTTTGACGTGACGTGTCACAGCTCTCGCTGTGACTGTAATTGGATTAACTCACAGGGCAGCTAAATTTTGACCAAGCTTAGTTTTTTTTTTTAGTTTTGACGTAATGTTTTAATTATCTTCGGGGAAATCTGTGGTAAATCGTAACGCTAAACGTTACAAAATCAATTTATGCGGTCACGTCAAAAAAAAAAAAAAAAAAAAAAAGCTAAAAAGGTTTTTTGGAAAAGAAAAACGAGCTAGAGGTGAATTCTAGCGTAATGTTTTCCCGTGAATTTGAATATCACGTTAGTTTTCCCCCGAAGATGTGACTAAACGCGAGAAAACACGAAAAAACCTCCGACCAGTCGTTACGCCTTAAAAGGATCTCTTGGCCGCAAAGCACGCGTCGCTCGTGTGGGCAGAGAGTGCAACTGCAAGCTTGCCAGGTATATTCATGCGCTGACACCAGACGTGACGTCTTTTTCGGAACTTTATGAAAATAGCAAGAGTGCGCGTGCACAGCTTTGATGGGCGCTGAAGATGCACGAGAGCGGAGATTCCGAAAACTCTGTATATGATGTCAGGCTCCGGGAAGAAGGGCTCCAGCGGTACTTTGAAAATGATATTCTGCCGCCTCCGTACAGCAAATTGAAATATAATCTCCATGTTCGTGATCGAGGTCAAACGACGACCATTTAAGTGTTTTTCACCAATAACAGAACCGCTTTAGTTGCCCTTTAAAGGCTTCCCCCGGATTCGTCGGCACGCGGTAGTGCCCTTGGGTTAGCTGGTGTCTGCTTTCCAAAAGTATGTGCGTGAAATCAGAGCAGTGGTGCGCCGCGCGCAAAGTGAACGTGCCACCAGGCTATAGGTTATTTGGATTTTCGTCACAACCTGTCTTTATGGATTACAGCTTTTACTTTCCCCCCTTAATATTGAGACCCTCGCATGTAAACTACCTTACGCTATCAAAATGTCTAAAAACGCAACTCAAGCGCAGCTAGCTGGGTCTTTGCCCACGCATTCCGTGCAGTAATTTGACCCTCCTTTCAAACCTTCCATCTCACACCTTTTCGGGGCTTAATTGCTAAGAAAATTGAGATAAAAAAAGGCAATTCAAATACGACACACACACAATAGGTATATTTTGATTGAACATTCGCGTACGTGTGTGTCCATGGGCTGAGCTACGTTCAGCGCATCATACATCATGCATACGTCGTGGGGTTTGAGGAAAAGTTAGCTAGAAGACTTAGAATGGCAGGCGGAATGTTGCGCTAGAAGACAGTGTCCTCATCTTGGGAAAAACGATCGTTTTATCCGTGGCAGCTGAATATATGAAGACGCGAGAAGCCGTCGGGAAAGTGTGTTTGTGTGTGTGTGGGGGGGGGGGAGTGGGAGTGGAAGGGGGGAATGCAGCTTGAGACCCCATATGCAAGCAACAGCGCGAAAGGGTACGAATATCCGCAAAGCTCAGCCCTCGCAATTTAAACACGGGTAGTGCGATGTTGATTCATTGGCTTCCCGAGTTCGCGCCTCCACCGATATAATGAGGGCCCTGGACCAAGGCCCGCGACAGAAAACCTGGAGCCGTAGCGGGAGTCAAAGCTAAGGCATGGACTCGAACATCTGGATTTGTGGCCTCGTGCTCCTGCTGAGCTGCCTTGTCACCGAGAGCCAGGGCGCCATGACTCACGCGGAGTTCAAGAAAAAAGTCCTTAGCGTTAATCCCGCATTGATGAAGCCCCAATGCAAGAAAAGTGAGTTAATAACGCATGAGAAGCTTTTTTAACAGAACACCCTACTCACAGAAATTTGTCCAATGGTAGTGACGCTGTTTTTTGTTTTTTAGTTTGATTAATAGTGAGACCTTTAGACCGGTTGTCCAGTCGGGACAGGAGAGGGGGAAAAAGGGTGGGGGAGAGTTTGAAATATTGCTTCTTTGCTGGCAGATCGGATGAAGGAAAGGAGTGAATTGTAAACTGTTCTTTGCATGTGTGTTCGTGTGCGTGTGTGGGGAGGGGGGGAGGGAGTGTTAAGACGTTCAACACTTCAATGCGTTGATGGGCATCCTGATGGGCAGCCTGCGACGCCTCTGAGTTGTTGCCATGCACGATGATGGTGGGTAGCTAGACCAGGGCAGTCTCACAGCGATGGCCGTTGTTTGGCGGGGGTTCCGAAGATCAGTACGTGCATCTTGGGTCATTCTGATCTTGTCGATATATTTATCGGTGGGCGGGAGTGACTGCTATGCCGGTGAGTATCCAATGAATGGCAAATTTCGTCCGTCCGCGCATATCCCCCTTAAATCGAGCAAGGAAATTGAGTTGTTGTACAGTTGGCAATCTTCAAAGTCAATCTAACCACCCCGTCCAAAGTCAAGCCCTGTCCTGGGGGGGGGGGGGGGGGGGGTGTAAAAATGGGAGCAGAAAGAGGCATATCTTGAGCACTGGCATCAGTGGTCCCGGGAAAATGAGCGAGAACGAAAACGAGAGAAGAGCAGAGAAGGGAAGCAGACGAAGGTTTAGGCGTGTTCGTTTTGCGGCGACGAGTTGTTGCTCATGCGCCCGTCAACTTGAGTATTTTTATAAAATGCACGATTCCAGTGTCTTCCTGCAAAGTAAGCTAGAAAAGAACCATTTACAGACTTTACAGGCGATGTATTGCTGTTTCTTTTCGCATATTAAGGCGCCGCAAGCGATATGGGTCCTTAGGAACTTCCACCTGGGACCGCTGATGTCCGCATTTATGCCCCGCCGTGCCGAAGCGCCCCGAATGCATGGAACCTTGCCCTCTACTTCAATATATTAACTCTATGACCAAATACGACACTCTAATGGCGTTACCACACTGCTTCTCCACACCAGAGAAATCGAACGGCTCACAAAGCATTGAGCAGAAATCGGGGAATGGCATCTCAAAATGGCATCTCAAAACTGCCAGCGGATGGTTCTGTTGGATACCCGGTGCAAATCTCAAGATCGAGTCACACGCTCGTGCCAGCTAAAGTCAGCTTTGACAGCCTTGTACACCCCGCGACACTGTTTCACTCTGGTCACCCATAAGCTGAGACTTCAGCCAAAGCTACAAGCGCGAGCTAGCCCGCATTTCAAGCTTTGAGACGAGCATTTTTAGCGCGAGTGCTCAATTTGTGGAAGAACGCTTCAAAGCAGCGACCTCGAGCACTCGTGCTTTTGGCATTGGCCACAGTCTCAGCTTAATAAGGGTCCCCTGAGGAGGTTTCTGAGATCGCTTAAATATGACGATAACTATACTCTGTTTCATACTTAGCGTGCAACGCTGTCAAAGCTACTGGCGCGAGCGTGGGGCTTGATCTCGGTGATCATTTTCACGAGTTCTCGCGCAAACACAATCATATTTATGAAGCCACGCGCTCGCGCCAGTAGCTTTGACTGCGTTGCACGCTAAGTATGAAACAGAGTATAGGATGACCATATTCCTCAAGGTGGAAAACGAGACATCCCAGCGGGGCGGGGGGGGGGGGGGAGGGCGGGGGCGGAGGCGGGGGCGAACGGGCGGGCGGGCGGGCGGGCGGGCGGGCGGGGGGGGGGGGGGGGGGCGTTTTAAATATTGAGGTTGAAAGAAAAATTTTACTGAAATGACTGCTCTCATTTCAAAACGTTACCATATTGCACTAAGCCCTAGGACCTAGAAACAGTCCCACTCAAGGTTCAGTTGCATGCACTCATTTGGAAGGTCCGGCTTCGGGTTCTTCGATAGTGTGGGCGTATTTCGCCGACGACTGAAGTTTCCTAAGCGGGACCTTATCCTGCAAGACTCGGCTGTAAAAGTCTGCGCACATATATAGAACAAAAAAACAAAAACAAAAAAAGAATTATGTCCCGAAAACGGGTCATGATTCTTTATTGGGACAAAAAGACGGGACGGCAGAAGCGGACCTTAAAAACGGGACTGTCCCGACCAAAACTGGACGTCTGGTCACCCTAACGATAACTCACTATGCGGGCTCTAAGCATTCTAGAAATCCATAAATCATAACGATGCGCGGCCGATTTCCCTTTTAAAGAAGCAATCATAGATCGAACACACCGAGGTCATCTTTGGCGATGGGAGGAGCATTGTTCCGGCAGTCAGGACGACATGTGGCCAAAGGGAACGCGACATTTCGTTGAGATTGCAAAAGCTCTTATTACAGAATGTGTATGTTTTTGTTGATAGTAAAAGCAAATAAGAGTAGTCGAAACATGTATCTTTCGCAGAGGGGGAACATAGTACTGCAAGCATCGCCTAAAAAACAACGCACTTTTTTTTTTGTCTTTAAGCGCGCGCTCGTTGGGTTGAATCGTAGTCCGGGCTGTCGGGGCAACAAGCCGCGCATATTCGAGATATCACTCCGCGGTTCCACCGGTCGGAGGCGGGAGGATCCTTCGCTTGCTATTGGCTGACGGTGATCCTAGTTTCGAAACATGCTCCTCCCATTGCCCGAGATGACCTTCATGTGTAGAGATATTTTAGCGTTTTTTTTTAAATTAAAAAATCGGTCGCGTACCGTCATGATTTAGGAATTTATAAGATGCTTAGTGCCAGTAGAGTGGGTTATCGCCATATTTGTAGTTTTATCTTAAATTGCAGGAAATGCCTTTCCGTCCCCAAGAAATGTTACGTCACAATGTCGCATGTAGACCTGCCGTTCACTTTATTCGGCGAAATCGGTCGATAGTTAGCGTTTTATCGAGTTGTTGCGGCACTCGCAGTGCTAAATCACTGTGGTTGTGTAAACATTTCTACGAGCAAAAGTTAAAGGAAAATAACGCTTCTCTTTTTTAATTATTATTGGGAAGAAAATTCGCGAAGGGATAGGCAAGATATTTTCCGCAAGGCCTATTTTAGTAGCCGTGACTCACCCATGCAGGCATTAAACAGCACCGAACGCACCCTCTTCCTGCAGAGTTGTCCAAGCGATATGTCCTGACTATTTGTTCCTCCGTCTATTGGAACCTTTCAGATAAACACCACCTATAGTCGTATTTCCCTTAAAAAGTTTGTAACACATTAAGTCCGGTCCCTCGCGGAACGTTACTAATTTCCCTCGTCATGTGTTAATTTAAGAAGTATGTACGTGCACCTTAGACTCGCTTTATGTTCTTTTATAAATGCGTACACGTTTCACAAGCCAAAATGACCGCCTTTTCTCTTTGACAACCAACGCTTATGAGAACTACTTCGCGCAGCGCATGAATAGTGCGCGAAACACCCTCTCTTCTTGATGTGACGAGTATGAAATAAATTGAATAATCAAGGCCTTCGAATATCGTCCTCTTCCCTTATAAACCGTCACCACAGTCGGGTGGCTCCAACTAAGGTGCCTGGAACGCGTCTCTGACTGGTGTGTTTTCCGTGTCCAAAAAAGTGGTACCTCGATTTCCGCCTCATGACGTGAAACAAGTGTCATGTTGTCGCCGTCCGCGATGCAGACGGTCTGACAGCAGCGGTGGTTGATGTGGCGCACGCCTGCTGCGCTGCGGGTCCATCTCCAGCTTGACACTCCACAGAAGCTTCGGCGGCCAGGAGTTGGGACACCGCGACGACAGCGACACCCGCGGTCGCTCGTACGTTTCGCAGGAGCTTCTACCGCCAACCACCAGGATCGTGACATCCGACAGCGTCATACGTCGGCCTCTGTGCCGTCGTTTGTTGTCACTTCGGGACCAATTTCGATGCGTGGGATGAGTGTCACGTTAAACGCAGCAGCCAGGGACGTCTTCCAGGCACCGTATAGAGTAGACCAACTCGCTGACGTCACACCACTGTGGGGGCGCTGATGTCGGTACTGCGCATGCGCAGACGCTTCACTTCTCCCAAATTGGGTTTCTGCGCGCGCGCAGTGCCCACACCTGGCGAGGGCAAAGAGGGCTTCTTTGTAAACACTGTGTTGGTGTATACCTCCAACTGAGTAATTGGACCCAAGCGTGAGCGTTCTTCGAAGCGTTGACTGAAGTCCGGTCGGCGTCTTCGCTCAATCTCACTGTGATGACGCCAAAGTTTTAGTGCACAGAGTTAAGTATTTTTGGCGGTGTTGTTCAAACGCGTAAAATAGCTATATCTTTTTTCTTTTTTTTTTTGCTTTTTGAGTTTATTAATTGCGGCAGCGTGCGTCGAACTAGCACTTTAAAAATACGAAACAAAATACACCTTCACGAAAAAAAAACAGAAAAAAAACAGTTCTGCTACTGATGTCTATTGAAACCAATCGACCTATGTTTGTCCCAGTCTTCAAGACTTGCAGCATGAAAATGTTCAGCCTGATAGGGGCGCTGGACGACCTCAAGGAGCGATGGGAGGAGTACATTGTAAGATTTATGCAATTATATATAAATGCTATAATTTTATTAACGCAAGTTAGTTGTCAGTTGAAACTACGTAATTCTTGCTATCCTGTAGGAAGCTGCGTATGCGAATGTGACGGCAACTCAGAGACCTGGTTGGATCCATCATCCGCCATAAATTAGTGTTGAACAATAAAGGAATCGCTTTGTGGACAATTTATTCGACTACGGTCGGTTAGTCACCGCCACTGCTCCCGCATAAACGCTCCTTCATGGAAACTACCTCAACACATTAAGCGTGCAACTGTGCACCTTACAGCAATGGTAGAAACGTCGATCTAGAAAAATGTTTTCATAAACAATTATATTGCTGAGTTGAGTCTAATTGTTAGGTCTATCCTCAATACGCACTCAGGGGAGGCCTCCTCAAAATTGCTCATGCGCAATGGCGACGTCTCATCACCGCGACAAGAAGCAGTGGAAGTCTGATAAATAATATCACTGTCAGAAAATTGTTTTTCGAAGGCAGCTCCGAGCGCGCGCGCTTCGAAACATCGTTCTACACAAACATGGGGGGATCGGTTGCCGAATGAGCTAGCGCACAACAGAGCACATGGAGCGAAAGCTCGCGCTGCAGAACCTAGGGATCCTTGGCTCAATCCCCACCTTTGCCCGTTTCGATCTGGATGAGCATCGTACCGGCGTGCGGTCGTGTGTCACTACTGCGTGATGTACGTTAAAGTCCCCAGGCTAGCGGTTGTACTGCACTGGCTAAATTTCTCATCTACAGCTGGGAGACAAGTCGCCAGTTGAGGCATACTAAGTTCTAGGCTGCATAAACATACACACAACCCAATTTGTTTTTCTCCGAAAACACGATCTGCTTGAACTCCCCGAGTGTTGTCAGATCGCGAGTTGATTCATAGAAACTGTAGGTACAGCGACAAAGCCGGGACTCACGTTGGTTGTACGAAGCTGCTTCTTACTTTACCTGCAACATCGTGTACGGCGAACAGTTATTCAGGCCAACTTTTCGTTGCAGTTCTTTCAGTCGTTCTGAACGCAACCAAAGCAACTGTCTGAAATGGATGTATCAAGAGCAACAACTGCGATGGTTCAAAATGTACGCCTTAAAGCTAGACGCCAACAGAAGAACCAAGCGCAAATGAACTCATTCGGCTACATCTATCACGTTTTAATGGCGTTACCTGGACGTTCTGTGATAAAATCCTGGCGACGTTGACTACGTTCAAGTTGAACCTAGACGTCGCCAAGACGTCATTTAAGGGACTTCAAGAGAACGTTAGATGTCGAAGTTATTTCAGCGTCGAACAAACGCAAATAAACTCACGTGAAAAAAAAAAAAAAATGTCTGGGAGGTTTTTGTGACGTCGCCACAACGATTCGTGCTACCTTTGTGGAAGCCATTGAATCGTATTTAGACGATTATTACGAAAGCTGATATACCTGTCTACGCGCCTTACGTTGACGTCCCCTTCGAACTGAGCAAAGATAGGGACATTTCGGTTGTGTGTTTGCTTAGACAGCGGGAAGTTTGTCAGCCTGAATGGGAGTTTGTTGTATCCCCTGTGGGTGAGAAATTCAAGCACTGCTAAATTGGGGTTAAGGGCCGCACGCCGGTACGATGATCCTCCAGATCAAAACGGGCAGGAGTGCGGATTGAACCTAGGAACAAGCACAGCGATTGCATCTCTAAGAATTGATTCAAATACTTCCCATCATTTCACAACAGTTGCTTTCCTCCTGTCTGCCTTTTTGAGTTCGCTTCCTTGAAACGTGTTAGAGAGGCGAGAGTATGAACCAGCGCAAAATTATTATGCCAGAGAAAAACCGGCAGATAAGATAAAAATAGATTCACCGGGAGCTTACGACGATGCCCCTTATTCTGATCAAGAAGTGCAAGATCGCGGTGTGTATTTTGCTTTTGTCGGTTTTCAATTACAGATACCGCACAACTTAGAGTATAGAAGACCACCGTAATTAAAACCACGGCTGCTTTATATTTGAAACCCAATCTGTTCCCTTTTCAGGCTGTTCCCTGCGTGAAAGCAATGCTGGACAAAAATTATCCGGACTACAGCCTTGAATGCACAGCAAGCGGAGAATATGGAGAGGCAAGAGGACTCAATGGAGAAGCATTTTTTTTATTTGCACTGGTTTAGAAGCAGTATATTAGACTGCCTCATTATTGCGTCACTGGCTCCACGCACCACGTCGACCTGTTGATACAAAATCTAGTGGCCATTGCAATCTATCGATATTACATTGGAATGTTTTTGACGTTACAGAAGCCTACAGTGACTAGTGGCACCAAAGTACTCTCAGGCAACTCCACTCACCATAAAGTTTCTTTTTTACGGCGTAATTTCAAGGGCAGAGGCGGACGTTTAAGTCGGTAGCTTTATAGAGCCGACCAAACTCAGGAGCCACGTAAGCACGAAATGTGTAGGTCGGTCAGTCCGTAATCTCTAAACAATCTTAAAAGAAACGACAAGTGCTACCAGGGTTCAAACCATGGTCATCGGCCTGTAAGCCGAAGAGCTACTGGCTGAGCTACAGACCCAGAACGCAGGAACGGAAAGAGCAGAGGCAGGTGGTGCGAGAGCGCGCGCGGAGCGGATAGGGGAGAGGAGTAAAGGGCAAGGAAAAGAGGAGCAGAGACAGATGGTGTCGAAAGAGGGTTCGGAACGCGTAGCAGTGGAAAGCGCGCTTCCCCTCTCTTGGTGACCCAGATAATTAATCACTACGGCTTTGCATTCGGGTGGTGCTGAATGGAAGTGCGCTCAGCGTCACAAAGAGGCAAGGGTGTGACGTAATTTGTTTCCGTGCAAAACCCTGTCCTTGGCACCACCCGAACTACGAGCATTACCCACCCTATGAAGCTACCGCATTTAAACGCGTTTTGCAGAATGACCAAATATGCCGAATTTTTATTTCGTTCTCTTTTCCACGCCACTTGATGGTGTAGTCCCAGGGTCTGTACTGTAGTGCCGACACATTCACGGAGATTACCTATGGTGAAAATATTTCAACGCGACTCGTAGCGCGGACACTCGATTTGGGCTCGTGATAATCAATTCCTCGACGATCGTTCGGCTTGCGGCTCGTGTCCGGTCGCTGCAATGACTGCGCTGCGCAGGTGCAGAAGTTCTGGTCGTCAACTGTGCGATGCCCCAAGCTCTTCGGGGGACCTAAGACTCTCTATTCCCCTAACCCTAACATATACTGAAGCGCAGAGCGTGCTCTGTGGTTCGCCAACCTCAGCGTATGGCTTTGATAAACTTCGGTGACATATAAATGATGTCGTTACCAGTTATCTGGCTGCGAGTTGAGGGGGTGAACGGTGGTCGTTTTTTTCTAATTTCTTCCTGCAACTGCCATTGCATAAAAGAAAATTAAAAGCTGGCCCTTTTCTTTTTATGCGCCGAGAAATCGGTAGATAGGAGGAGACGAGAGCGTGGGGACGTCAGAACGCCGAGCTCTGGTTTAAATGATTAGTGACTTTACCTAAAGCTAGCTACATTTGTCTTTACTTCACTCTTCGAACGGGTTTGAATGCGAGAGCCAAACCAGGGACGCCGGCGTTCCGCGTTTTGAAGTGTTCGACGATTGCAGGGGAGAGAAAGGCTGCTATCTTTAAGCGAGTCACCGGCACAGGTGTGCCGGTGACTCGCTTTCGGTTCTCGACGCAACGCAGTCAAACGCACTCAAACGCAAGGGTCTGAACCGGCCTTAAAGGGGCACTCAAGTGCTTTTTGGAGAAGCTTGTTTTTGGAAGCATATTGTTTGTTGGGCTTCAGTCAATAAAAATGACCAGTTCTAAATGGCAAGGCGCCCTAGTAAACTCGCAGCAATAGAAATACACAGGCACTATATTCTCTTGCGGGGTCCATCCCCTGTCCCCACCACCTCCATAGAATTCGACCAATAGAAATAGTGAATTGCGAAAAGATTGCAAAAGTTATTATTATTGGCCATTTTAGTCACATGCACATTGTATTTTGACAACCACGTCAAATCTTAGGATGTAGGTGACGTAATACAGCTAATATTGTTTGACAACGAGCGAACTATGTTTTCTCCTTACGCGGGAGTGATATGCCCAATATGCCCGCGCGGCGACGCGGCTGACGCGGCTCCGTCGGCTCCGTCGCTTGTCAGGTTGAACTCCGTCGTCTACCGGTTGTCTTCCCGAGGCTCCCACTCCATCCCGTTCTCGAAGCAAGGTTCGCGAAGACGCAAATGGTTACGTTGCACTGGGCAAGAAAACGACACCGAGGACCTCCTCCACATTCCTCGTTTCTGTACGGACAACTTCGAGGCATTCGCCAGCGGTGACTGTAGTTGTGGACACCCTCAGTCTGCTGTACCGGCGCTTCTGCTTCCCGTCGCCGACGGGACCGAGCGAGGAACCCGCGAAAAAGTCCTCCGGTTAGTGTTTTGGTGATTTTTGTGAGTTTCATAAACGTCGCATTTGGCAGCAGTCTGCGTGACATACGTGTTCGAAACTGAGGGTGTTTTGTTGAAGAGAGAACCGTGTTTTTCGACCCGCGTAAATAAACTACGCATCGTAGAAAGCTGAATATCACCGAGACGCTAGTGGTGGCGACAGAATGCGAAAGTTTGCGAGCATCGTTACCTGAATCAAAAGGATACTAATACTTTATTTGTACTGTGTGGGGGAGGATTACCCACGCGTACAGGATCACAAAAGGCAATGCTGCCCATACCGGAATGGAGCCGATGTCCACCTAAGCCTAATAACGTCACGATCTTTTTTTCTTCTATGATCTAGGTTTTCTCTCTTTTACCACAGACTGGTAATTTTGAACATGATCAGCATCCACCAGCTCGCCTGCACACTCATTGTCGTCGTGTTCTGCGGTGCAGTTTATTTACTTGTACCAGAATGCACGGCTCTTTTCTCAAACAGCTGCCACATCTCGCAAGCCACCGGCAGGAATTCTTTTTCTACCGACCTGACGGTTCGAGCTTCATAACTGAGAACACGCTTCGTTCGCGAGCTTGGAGCGTGTGCGCAGCCAAAGCACGGCGAAAGGAGCTATACTTCGTTTCACTTTATCTGCGAGCGAAGCCAAAGCTAGAAGCGCGAGACCAGCGCTTTTTGCGTCTCTGTCCAGCTCGCGCGCTCGAGCAAAGCCTGCAGGCACGGAGCTTTCGTGCTCGCGCTTCCAGCTTTGCCTTCGCTCGCACATAAGGTGAAACGAAGTATAATGTGGAAACCGGTCATCCAAATGAGACGCCCTGTGATGTGCCTGTGCTTGTCGTGCCGGTTCCCACGAGTGGCTCGTGCACTGAACGGCCAGTGCGCGAGCCACACGGGACGAGCGCAGCGCTCGTCCCGTGTGATTCTTCTACGTCCTCGTCTGTTTTTGCTGTTTCCTACGATGAATTCCCACCAACTCACCCAACTCTCCATTCTTCTAAGTGTTAGAAACTATCGATCGCCCAAATTGCATCATTCAGGCATTGTGAAAAACATTGTAGTATAAAAGTGCTATTTGCAGGTCCTAGTCTCAGCAGCTGGACTGCTGCATCCTGCAAGGCAGAAAGGATCCTGAGGGACTGCACTGTCGAGATGAATCTCCCTGGTTGTGGAGGAGCCCGTACCGTTGGATACTTTCGACTCTGCCGTCCCCTGCTGCAGCAGCGAGGTTCCATACAGCTGCATATTTCCTGCTCCCAGCAGCATGCCAGACTCTGATGTGACATACTCTCCATCCCACTCTGCCAAAGGTTTCGAGAGGTAAGCTATGCGTATGTGCGCTAGAACTTACAAGTTCGTCTGATCTTTGCACGCCTTGTGCATTTGTTTACCCTCCCTCCGCATGCGTCCACATGCTTGTGCCCCCTGCAATTTTGCCCAGTGACAGTGCTTGCTTGCTTCGTCATCGTGCGTTCCTCATGCTTTTTATGCTATCCATTGCTTGTGTGCCCTCCTTGTGTTCCGATGCGCCACAGACGAGTATTGAAGTACATGCTCTCCGCATATTTTTTTGTCCCTCACGTGTAATACTGCATTGACTTTTCTTTTCATGTGCTGCCACAGAGATCCTGAAGCGGCTACACCTTGGCAAAGCAGCTCTCCTGTTGGTCTTTAATAAATGGGGCTTTCATTGAGGTAGACTGGAACTGTATAAACCAAACCTGGGCAACTGTGCATGACAACACAATTTCAGTACCAGTCAGACTTACAAAGCTAAACATATTTTCCAGTTTACACTACGGTTTCCCCTCCCATCTGCAACATTGTCTCTTCTCAATTATTCACTGGTTCACAAAGATACAACCTATTGTAATAACCTATCTATTATGCCTGGCTAACCTTTCAGGAAACAAATGAAAATAGTTTTAGCCAAAGCCGAATGATTATGCACAGGTTTGTTCGGACAGTTGAATTTTTGCCAAGCACCAAGGAGCATGCTGGAAGTGCATCTACAAACGGCATCCGCAAGAGTAACTGTTACAGATGCCAAGACATGCACACTCAGCATTTGCCTATGTCCCCACCATTCTCCTTTGTGCCTTGACAAAAAAAGTTTCATTTTAACCTCTGAAAGGAATGTCAGTTATTCATTTACTGGGTAACTCGTATGTGCATTGAAGGAGCAAGAGCAAGCCTTGTTCCTAAACAGTGTAGTGTACGAGCCTTCCCAGCCAATGTGGCTCTGCGAACAAAGCCCTTGACTAAGATTTACATGCAACATAATCTGTCGGCGCTCGTGTTTTGGTCAGTCTTTCTCTCTGTCTGTATCTAGTCGTGATGGACCGAATGTGCCGAACTTCAGATTCAGATATGCCAAACTGTTAAAAAAAGTTTGGCGAAAATTTGTTAAAAATTTGGCAAATGTTTGCGCACGCGCGAGATGCGACAGAGCCATGGATTGCAAACGGACGCCGTGCGGTTACCATCGGGCAGTGTAGTACTACCAGCGGTTGCAGCAAGGTGTGGAGTATACGACATGGTAACTGTGTGTTTGTCAGCCGTTGTGAGTGTGGTTCTCTTCAATAATTTTTTGCCTCAAGAATAACAACAATAATTTGCGATAAGCTGCAAGCCACATAAGAATGTAATTTAAAAAAAAATTGCCAGGGCAGCATTATGCAGCAGACAATGTGGCGTAGTGGAGGACTGATCGTTCAGAAGCAGTTACATGCATTGATGGTCTCTCACGCTGTTCAGAAAACGCGCACAAAAATTGTTGCACCGTTTACGTGACCCGCTCCGGCCAACCCAGAAAGTTTATCTCCGCTGCGTAAAAAAATTGTCTGCTTCAAATGCCATTGCCTTGGAAATTGCCTTCTCAAAATTTTTACACGCATCCATAATTATGAAAACTTTGATAAAGTGTTTAGTGCTTTACGAACCTCACGACAGACTAGTTTCGAAAAGTGTGAACTCTGTGTTTATTTTTAAATCAACATTGCTGCGTCGATTTCCATGTGTTCTCCCATAAATCGGGCGCCTCCTGGAACCGCGAGTACCACGTGACTCGCACCGAGCTGCTCTGTCGGCCATGTTGTCGGTAAAACACGCGGATTCAAAGGATTGTGTTGTTCTACTCTTAGGAGCTATATAGTGCTGTGATTGCTAGTACCCAGCCTCGGTGTCGCACCACTTCTGCAAAACATCACTGTAAAATTGCCAGTAAACTTGCAAAAATGACACCTATACAATTATCTTGCAGAATATTACCTTATTTAGTAACAACTGTGTCAATATGCATTTAAAAAAGAAACCTCGACCTTTTTTGCCTGAAATACATAATATCAACTTTTAGGTTTGGCAACAAAATATTGTTACTGAATGTTTAAAAAAGATCGGCGAAAATTCGGCTTAGTTAAATCCTAAGATTCGGCACCGAATTTTCGATTCGGCAAAAGTTTGGCCCTTCACTAGCATCTAGTCTCGCTGTTTCAAGATAATCTGCAATTCACAAAATTCATAGTCACCCAAGACAAATCATCCTAAAAAAATGTGCTTCCTCTTGGAGGTCATGGGAAACTCTAACAGCTATGAATGGGCAATATGCAAAATAGCAGTGTCCCTAGTGGTTCAGGTGCACTCTGGGAGCAGGAGACTGTCAACGGGTAGTTTCGGTTTCACTGGGTCGTGCATCTGTTGTGCTATTGTCTCCGCACCACCATTGCTCATGTTGTTGTGGATGCTCCACACTTGCGCACGATGCAGTAAGTACCCTTTGCTTCTCGTTGCTACATATTGGTTGCAGCGAATAACGAAACAATTAGGATTTTTTCTGACACGGGGGACGAGCAAAAACGCCATAACGGTGAAGTCAAGTGAATGCAGATCGACGAATGCCGAACGCCGTGCCAGCTCACCACGTGCATTTGTTTGCAACCTTGAGAACAGCCACTGAGACTAGTACTCTGTTTCTATAACACCCTTGTTTCTGCGGCCAATTTTTACACAGCAACGTACCAAAGGGCGCAAGTTTGCGCTTGAACATTCTCGTACAGCGAGCTTCGTCATGTATTGTGTTAGCCCAATTGCGAATAGCGATTGGCGAAGCAAGGGCGTTATAAAATGAGTGCTAGTCTCAGTGGATGTTTTCGAGGTGGCAAACAAATGCACGCAGCAAGCTGGCACGGCATTCGGCGTATGTCGCTCTACGTTCACTTCAGTTCACCGTTGGAACGTTCTCGCTCAAAACCCGTGCCAGCAAAATTAATTGTTTCATTACTCGCTGTGTCAGATTTGTAGCGACGAGAAGAAAAGGGCACTTAGTGCATCGTTCACAAGTGTGGAGCAATCCACGACAACGTGAGCAACGGCAATGTGGAGACGATAGCAGACGACAGATTCACAACCCGGCGAAACCGAAACTACTTATTGACAGTCTCCTGCTCCCAGAGTGCACCTGAACCGCTAGGGGCGCTGCTATTTTACTTATTGCTAAGTGGCTCCAATAGCTCGTAGCGTCCGCTGCAGCCAGTTGTAAGGTGAAACGGAGTATGGAAATATTTGCACAGAAGCGCCGCGAAGATGGCAGCCAACAAAACCCCCGAGTGTTCTTGATGAAAAGTTATGCAAATGGATTACAACTTTGAATTGGGCAATAGTAAGTTGTCACTTGGCTCCAAGGACGTTTAAATAGGGCAGGACCCGGCATGACGTCATACCCAGCGATGCCGGAAGAACAACCCAATCCCAGACTGCCCCGCGCACCGACGCTTCTCATCCAAACTAAATTCAACCATGCTCCCATCGTCTGCTCTCTGCTCGGTCGTTAGGCTTAGGCTACGTCTGCTCCGTGCCTGCGGTCTGCTCGCTGTCGCGGCTGGCTTTCGATTCGATCGGCGCACCAAAAGATGTTTCGATGCGAACCCGAATACTCATCACGGCGGAGTGAAACCAACATCTTCTCGAAGCAGAATTTGTACGGCTTTCTCAACCCGCGATGCCCTTCTCAGCGTTCGTGCCTACGATGACTGACTCGCGATCGCTTTCCAAAGCCGCGCTATGACGACTCGTTCGAGACGACGCTCCAGGCGCGGTCGCGCGGTGTCGAGAGCGTCCGCTACACGCCGACTTCCTAGTCCTACTGGTCAGGCAGGTGTTGGGCTCGAAATCTCGCCTGTTCGACACCGATTCAGTCGGTGCGTCGTCTAGAGCGTCTAAACTTTAGTCACTTACTTTTTGCTGGGCAACCAGGCGTTCGTTTATAATAATCTCATCCAATTCCGACCATGCCGGTTTAAAAGTCTCCCGTTAAGCGCTGTTTCAAATAACAGTGGGTGCCGCCATTACTTTCGGTGCACACAATCGCGTTGCCACGGAAATGTCATCGCAACGCGGTTGTTTGCACCGAAATTAATGGCGGCGCCCACTCACTAGGCTTCCCATTGGTCAAGAAATGCTCGTCCCGGCTCGTGGCCACGCCTACTTCCGTTACACTTCGCTCCATGCATTGGGGATAGGGACGCCACCTCCTGCCCATTATAACCTCCTTGCTTGGCTCTAACGGCTAACAATACATTTGTGTGAAGACCGACCATTGGACAATGCATTGTTTACTTTTGTGGTGAGAAAAAAAATGGTTCTATACCCAGTATAACAAAAACACTTTTATTCAGTCGCAGCGATCAGGGCACAGGAACCCGGAAAATGGGTCGCTGGCGATCGGTCCCTAATCATTCTCACCATGCAGGAGGGCAGTGGTCGCCTCTTGCTCTGCCCCAGTCGCAGTCACAACCACAGCATCCACTGCCTATAGGCAGCGTACCAGAAGCACCTGAAACATCATCCATTGATTGAATGTAAGAAAAAAAACACCACTTTAATTAACCACAGCAACTGAAGCAATGACCACACTGATCAGATGTAAGAAGCAATACTCTATACTCTCAAGTGTACACGTCTTGTGTTAGTTTCCCTGGGAGCCAATAATATATTGTGCTGCTTTTATGTTTCCTTTCGCTGTGCATGTGATGCATCTGCCAACGAACAGCTAGTCGGTACAACAGACTAAACACTGCGGAGAAGTGAGCTTGTACTGTATGCCAAGCACAGCACAGATGTCGAGACAACCTTGCTCCGGAAGTATGATCCACCATGAGCTCTGCAAGAAAGCCGAATATGGTAAGGATGGCGAGAAGACGATCCCATATTTTTTGCGAAAGAAGCTTCTGTAAAGGGAACAATTCAGCCAATTTCGTGAAGTGATCAGTCACAACAGGAAGATACTGATTACTGTACGGATTATGAGGGAACGATCCCATACGGGTCGCAGGCAACAATCTGCCATGGAGAGTGGCTTACGATTGGTTGCATAAATCCTGGTAGGTGACCTTCGTGTGGCTTTGACTTCTGACATCCTGGACAAGTGTGGGCATACTTCAGTATATCCTGCCTGATTCCTGATCAAGTCTCGACATGGCATAACTTATTGCAAGTCATACTGCTGCTGCTGTGACCTGATGAGGCTGAATCATGGAAGTGACTGATGAATGGCGTTCAAAGTTTCACAATCCTGAAAGGCGAGCCATGGGCGGCATCGTCTGCTTGAAAAATGTAGCTGAGAAAAAGTCCATTCTCTCTTAGCAACTATGAGTCGTACCTATCATTGCTCTCGGTGCGGCCTACCCTTTGTTCTGCAAGCTTCTCGCACACCCGTAGACTGAGTTTCCCCTCCCACTGTGCCTTGCAAAGTTCTCTGATCACCAATGTCCCCCATTCTGACTGATGTGTCGGCCACAATGCCAGTTATTCCCACCAAAGCATGTTCGTCCTGAGTGGGAAGGACCTGCAAAGGAGCACACGAGAGCACATCTGCCGCAACAAAACTCTCTTCTTGAATGTAGTTGCTTAGTGGTATGCCTGTAATGTCGGAGCTCATTGTGCGAGACGTCCGACTGGATTCCGCAAATTATTTGGCCAGGAAAACACTTGATTGGTCTGGATCTGAAAGTATGTGCCATTGAAATACATGTTAAATTTTTTTAGGGCAAAAATAACGGCGACACTCCTTTTCCATTGCGTAATAGTAGTGTTTGGCCGCTGTCGGCATGCGGCTGGTGAAGGCAACTGGCCGAAGAACACCGTTGTGTTCCTGAAGCAGGACTGCACCAAGGCCAGAGTCGCTGGCATCAGTCTGAACAACAAACAGTTTAAAGAGGCCCGGAAACTAACGAAGCGAAGTCGGTGATTGCCTTCGAGAGCCGAGGGAAAGCGTCTTGTTGCTTTCGTCTCCAATTCCAATTTTCTCCTTTGCACAAAAGCAAATGCAAAGGGCTAGTTATCTTGGCACAGTGTGGGACAAGTTGGCAATAACATCCAATCAATCCTAGAAAGCATTGCAAGCTCTTCACGTCTTGCGGCTGCGGGCAATCGGTTATCGCGCACATCTTGTCCCGATTGGGGTGAAAAACTCGGGTTAACAACAGCAAAGCCAAGAAGGTTCATTTTCTTTTCAGGGTGAACTGTCAAGTTGGCAAATGGCATCTGCTCGAGGACAATCCTAAGATGTTCGAGGTATTTCTTGAAAGACTGGGGAAAATTACTTCATTCATATACGCCATCACAAACTTGCTCTTTGTATCATCGACACCAATGTCCATTCGATGTTGAAAGGTATCGGGCAAATTTGATAGGCTCGAACACTCCCTTGTGATAGGTGAAAGCGGTTGTCGAAACCTCCTCTGGGTCTATTTCGATTATCCTCGACTGCAGTCAAGCGTTGTGAACACTTTCGTGTTGTCGATCGCGTACATGATCGATTCGATCAAGGGAAACTGGTATGAATCTCTCACCGTTGCAGCGTTGAGGCTGCGACGGGAGAAGCCCAACGACTCTGGGAGTTGCAAACAGCTCCGGTGTCGATCCACTCCTGTAGTGCTGCATTCAGGAGAGCTCGTACATGGATGATGAGGGGCTTTGGGTTGCACCGCAGTTGGTCTAGCGTCGCCAGTCTCGATTCGATGCAGCAGCACATCAGTCTTTCCCGGAACTTCCGTGTAGTATATTGGTGGAAATGGCTGCAAGATGCTCTCTAGCTGTTGTTTTTGTTTCCTGGACGCTGGACGCACCTGCAGGGCGTCTCAGACACCAGCAGGAAAGGCAGGAAAGGCACACAGAACCCCGACGACAGTCAAGGGGGTTCAGGGCGAGAGGCAAGCAGGCGAGGTTGGCACAGACCCTTTCAGGAAGGTGTCGAGTCGGAGTTGCTCGTTCTTGGTCAACGCATGTGGAGAGTACCCACGCACAGGACGGCTCGGAGGCTTCTGCAGCTGGGGGCGGGAGGCCTGTAGTCCACGCAAGCCGCAATGGTTTCCTACACGAGGTCTTCAATGGTGTCGTAGTTGGACCTATGAAGATACGTGTTGTAACAGGGGTGACTGACGAACAATGCGAGTAACCCTCTCGGACTCGAGAGCAGTTTGCACTGCTCGGTTGAGCAGTTCCTGCGTGACCCTAATATACTACACAAGGCTTTCTTCTGGGTTCTGTGTGCGACACTCGATTTCCCGCTGGACTTGTACCCTGGTGCCAGGAACTCCTCTCGGAAGCTGCGACGGGACGCCTCTAGAGATGGAAATAGAATGACTAATACCCGTGCCACATGGGCAACTCGAATGCCATTAACAAATAATGACATTCGTGTGATTGACGAATCGGCTTGCGATCTGTCGCGCGTGGAACGCCCCATGCTCGAAGTGTCGCACGCTGATTGGCCGATCGTTCAAATGTCATTCGTTGTAAATGGCAGTAGAGTTGCCTGTGTGGCGTGGGTATAAGGCTATACGCACGGCATTGTGTACCTTGACCGGAAGTGGCTATACGCACGACGCGGAGAGCTCACGCTGGATAGAGCAAATATCACTGGGAGCCCGTTAACCCCCCCCCCCCCCCCATTGCGTTCACGTCGCCTTGCTGCGACAGTATGCGGCTGCTAATTACAAAACTACCGTATTTACTCGAGTACTAGCCGCACTGTTTACGAAGAAAAGCCGAGGGTTCGCTTTTCCGCGGAGCACGCAGTTTGCCAATCACCGCGATCGACAGCATGATTCCAGCTGTTTACAAGACAGACATAATGTTTTCGTGCGAAGATACCATCTGTGAAGATTGCATTTGTAAGGAGAATCATGTTCTCGATCTGGTTATTCGCTATGTTATTTATGGGCAATGCAATGATTGGCTGTATATGTGTTCTGTGGGAAAGTAGATGGAAGGGCCTTGTTCATAAATAGTGCAGCTATTACTCGAGTAAATACAGTAATTGCCATTTAGCCCCCCCTTTGCGGCGTCCAGCCGGCAACCAAAGCTCCGCTGTCCCCCATGCACCTCCGGAAAGGGAGGGATTATACCATTTAGTTGAGCGAAGGTTCGTCGAAAACATTCATTCTTTTCACTGTTCATTATAGAAAAGAAATGTAAATATTGCCAAATGCCTCAACACAACAAAACGTTTGAGAAAAAAAAGAAAAAAGGTAAACCCACAAGGGGGGTCGAACCCTGGTCTGCTGCGTACAAGGCAGACACGTTACTACTTTGCTACTTTACAGCTTCGGAAATTTAGTTTTATACGAGAACCAAAACGTTTCGCGCCGTGCGTATAGCCCTTTCTGGTCGAGGTGCAGTCAATTAGAATCTGCAACACCCACCATCGTCTCGCACTCGCCGGCAAGGCAAGGGGGAAGATCCGCTTCAGCACGTAGGCATCCGAGGCGCTACGCGTCCGAGACGCTGGACGCTCTTGCGTAGACGCCCAGCACCGCCACGAAGTCGGCGACGGACTTGCGGTCGTCGAGCCCTCGGGC
>JABSTQ010003771.1:0-21431 GCA_013358835.2 Ixodes persulcatus
TACTTACAACATGCGTACTACCCTTTCTGAAATTCAGTGCCACCTGGTGGACCTTGTACCAGTTTAATTTTTTGACACAACAATGGCAGTAATGAACTTGTATTTTATCGGGAACCGTAACTTTAGCAAGTCAAAGGCAGACGGGGAAGTGTTCACTGTGCAGTTTTTTATCGATTACTTCTAGTTTGGATAATGACAGAGATACAACCGCACAGAACGAAGCTGACGAAGCTCCTACCCACATAGACGCCTCGATAAAAATCTGCACACCAGAGGGCTTTAGAGCCGATTGTCTGCCGCCCACAGATTGACCGAACCTGAAATAGAAATGAACGTTTGCAAAGCTTTTGTGTTCGATTCCTGCTTCGCATCGTACTATCCCCTCGGATGTGAAGGCCTCGCATCATCCAACCAGGTCCGCGGACCAGGCAAATGTGCGTATAACGTGACCACGGCGTCATTACAGGAAAGTCCGCAGGTCCGGGCTAAGTCCGCGGACCTTGTGCTAAATCCCATGGTTACCATGGACCGAATGGGGACTGCAAGACCAAGCCCGTAGCTTCGGTGGCAGCTTTCGCTGCACGTGCTACAAAACAAGATCAGCACCAAAGTTGTGACCTTTCGCCCATAGCTTTCACTGTACACGTTTGCACATATCACTGAAGTTGATGTTGTGTTGCGTTTTTTTTTTTGTAGACTGCACAAAGACGTTGAGAAAAAATTACCGCAATATTTATTGTGTTTATTACTTTGCCTAAACATCGCACAAACCTGCAGTGCACATACCTTTTAGACACGGAATGGCGTATTTAACTCTTTTAGGCCCTACGTTAAGCATGTAGTTAAACAAAAGAAAACGTTTAAACGATAGAAACTTAAGAGAGTAATGTTAAGATATACAGCAAATATTTGCCGTTTTTACTTATTGCATTTTCAGCTGAAGAGTAGGGTCATACATGTATTCAGATAAATACGACGCCATATAGAGGCAACGGCCCATGTTATCGAGCCCAATTCTTTGATTGTTTGCATATACCGCTAGAGCAATAAACAGAAGGCTAAGAAACTGGAAGTATAGCGAGAAAAGGGAGGCAACTGGAAGAATTTAATGAAGGCCTAATGAAGCAAAGTAAGCAATTCCGTCACACGTTCACATTTTCCACATGTTTTCTAATGCAGTTCTCCATTATGTGTGCTTTTCATCTTGTTTGATTCTAAACACGATTAAAGATTTTTTTTTTTCACAATCATGGCAAAAATGTTTAGACAAAGGACAAATGCACATATACTTGTAGATATGTTTCTTCCTTACAGTGGTTCACTAAAGGACACTTTAGAAGGCCCGCGCTTCTCGGAGACTGCATTCAACTTGACGGCAAACAACAAGCCAAATTCCTATGGCAGCCACGAGACTGTTACTTTGCCTTCAACGTCTAAGGCTCTATTTGAACATGGGCTTGCGAATCTACCGCCTTCAATCCTCCCTGTCAAACACTATCAATCCACCTCTTGTTCGGGGTCAGAGGAGGAGGAGAATTTTCCCGATCTTTTCAGTGACAAAACAGGGCAGACCAAAGAGATAGACAAAAACCAACCTTTTGGAAAAATTGTTTCTATTGCGCACTTCCTCAAATCACGAAGCGCTCTGAATGGCCACATGTGTCCGGGCTCTGAGGATGTAAATTTCGTTTTCAAAACCGAACGGTCAGTTGGGCTGTGGTGTAAGCTGATCCTTGCTTGACACGAGTGCCATCAAGTCAGAGCCATCTTAACGGACCCTGTGGAAGAGCCAAGCACAGCGGGGTAAACAAAAGCTTTGGCGCTGATGTCCTTGGCTTTATAAGCATTGGTTCTGGAAATGTTAACCACGAAGAGCTACTATCTGTACTAGGAGTGTCATCGATGAGCAGATGAGCATTCTACAGACGCGAAGAGAACCTCGAAAAGGTAGCAATGTCGCATTTTGTAGTTCACCAAGTTGCAGGTATATTTTACAACGATAAAACATGCCTACATCGTGTTAATAAATGTTCTAAGAGGTGATTGACATTCAAAATGCAATGAATGTCTTGGATAATGTCTAGCTTTATGTGAACACATTGTAATGAACATGTCGTGTTTCTCTTGTTTTTTTCCTCTAGCCTTTTTTCTCGAGTTTCAAGTGCAGCAGCGCATATATTTAATTTCATGCCAGCTTTATATGTCATTAGTACTTTTCTCACTTAATTCGCTCATGAGAGCAAGCACGCGATGGCTAATACAGCCCGAGAAAAAAGATTGAGAGAAACTTTTTTTTGCGAACAATCGACCTCACTTTGTCACTCTCACGTCGTTACTACCGCGTGTCTCCCCTGGAAGAGTGCATACATTCAGCTCAAAACCTGCCGATTGAGCTTGCACTGATGGTGACTGAAACGGTTTTTATAGCCTTTGTTTTTTAGATGATTGTCACGATCCTTCTAGAACGTGGACGAAGGGGGCCGAAGCACCCGCCGAGAAGAGACGACTCGCAGCCTGGTTGTGAGGGTGGACGATGACTGACCGGGGCGGCGTGCGCTCCACGGCGTTTATTTGCGCGGTGATCAATGTTGCCCGCCGAGCCTGGCGGCCACAGACGGGCGGACTGGAGGGGGCGCTACCTACTGGTGACATCCCTCCCCCCCCCCCCCCAGTTTGTTCTTCTTAAAAACAAAATAAATGAACAACCGATGTACACGGCCGACACCCACTCGGCGTCTGGTCGTGCCAAGTCCTGACCGGTCGACGGCGAAAGTTACCCCAGCGAGTAGCGGTCAGGTGGCCTTCGCTGCCGTGTACTCCGCCTGGTCGCTGGTGTCGACGGGCCAGGTGTGGCAACGCCGGGTGCTGCCAGTACCGGTCGCACTCCACCCGGTGGAGCCGCAGGGACCGGATTTGTGAGTGGCACCGGTCCAACTGGTGCCACAGCACTTGTCGCCGCCGTGCTGGTTGGCGCTCCACTGGACGCGACTGGTGCTGTCGTAGGTCCCCCTGCAGGCTGGTCCTCCGAAGTGACGGCCGAGGGTACAAACCCGGTCCCGAGGCGAGGCCTGACATGGTCGGCGTGCCGGTGCGGTCCCGTCGGGCATGCGGACGAGTAGCAACGAGGCACTCGCTGGCGAAACCACATGTCCGGCAGACCAGGGTGGGCCAGGACGGAAGTTCCTGGCGTAGACCGACGCTCCCGGCTCCGGTAAAGGCCCGGGACGACACCCTCGGTCAGCAGCCAGCTTCTGCTTCAGCTGCTTCAGAAGCGCCGTGGACTGGAGGTCTGGATGCAAGACGTCCAAGGGTGCCTTGACCATCCGGCCTAGCAGAAGCTCGCAGGGGGCACGGCCAGTGACCTCATGGGGTGTGGTCCGGTACTGGAATAGTACCCGGGCCACCTGAGTCCGGAAATCCCCGGGCTGGCTCTTCTTGAGCTTGTTCTTGGTGGTTTGTACCACCCGCTCGGCTGCACCATTGGAAGCAGGGTGGTACGGCGGAACCAGCATCCGGCGAATCTCATTCTTCTGCAGCCAGTCCAGGTACTCGGCGATGGCGAAAGCGGGACCATTGTCGGACACAATAATGTACGGCAATCCCTGCGCCGCGCCGCAATGGTCGCGCTTGCCGATGGAGTGGTGACTGGCAGTGCCTCCACCCACTTGGAGAAGGCGTCCACTACCACCAGGAAGTAGTGGCCATTGAAGGGTCCCGCAAAATCCACGTGCAAGCGGGACCAGGGCGTCTGTGGGAACGGCCAGGGGGTGATCTCCACGTGACGCGAGGCTCGCTGATTTTCGTGGCAGACCTGGCAGCCTTGCACCTGGTGAGCGATGTCCTGGTCCAGGCCAGGCCACCAAACGTGCGACCGTGCCACCATCTTGGTCTTTTCAATGCCAGGATGCCCCGCATGCAGCAACTGCAGGACCTTGGCCCGGAGACTTCGTGGAATCACCACCCTGGAACCCCACAGCAGGCAGCCCTGCTCCAAGCTCAGCTCGGCGGCCTTGTGGCTGTACGCCTGATGACGCAGCTCCTCCCCTCGGGACACCGCGTTGACCACCTGTGACAGGACCGGGTCCCGGCTGGTCGCCTGCGCCACCGCAGTCCTGGTGAGCACCCCCGGGTAGGCCCGCTTCAGCAGGAAAACGTCAGCTGGCTCTGGAACGGCAGCAGGCACCTCCGGCAGGGGCAGGCGGCTCAGGGCGTCGGCAGGTCCCAGGTCCTTCCCAGGTAGGTAGACCAGCTTGTAGCTGTAGGCCGCCAGCGTCAAGGCCCAGCGTATCACACGAGGCGATGCTTGCACTGGGACAGCCTTGTCAGGTCATAGCAGCCCCAGCAGCGGCTTGTGGTCCGTGACCGCCTCGAATTTCCGGCCCCACAGGTACTGATGGAAGCGCTCAACCCCGAACATGAGGGCCAAGCCTTCCTTGTCGAGCTGGCTGTAGCGTTGCTCTGCCGCATGGAGACGACGAGAAGCAAACGCCACAGGGCGTTCCTGACCATCCTGACCCCGGTGCGACAGGACGGCTCCTACCCCGTACGGCGACGCATCTACGGTGAGGACTACAGGCTTGGCCGGATCGAAGTGCACCAGCACTGGACCCTTGATGACCAACTCCTTGCTGTGCTGGAAGGCCAAGTCCTGCTCCTTCTTCCAGGCCCACTGCTGACCATCACGCAGCAGACGATGCAGCGGCTCCAGATGCGTCGACAGGTTGGGCAGGAACCTCCTGTAGAAGTTGATGAGGCCGAGGTAGCTCTGAAGCTCCTTCTTGCTCTTGGACTTCGGCGCCTTGAGCACGGCCTCGATCTTGCGGGGAGCCGGGGCCAGGCCAGCCTGGGAGATGATGTGTCCCAGGTACTCCACACTGGGGGTCAGGAACACGCACTTGTCCAGCCTCAGCTTGAGACCGGCGTCCTGCAATCGTGCCAGGACTTTGCGCAGGTTCTGCAGGTGGTCCCCGTCGTCGGTACCGGTAACCAGGATGTCGTCCAAGTACACTGCCACGTGCCTCATGCCCCTGAAGAGGTTGTCCATCTCCCTCTGGAAGATGGCTGGGGCTGAGGCCACGCCGAACAGTAGGCGCGTGTACTGGAAGAGTCCCATGGTAGTGGAAATGGTGACATACTTCCGGGTGGCATCCTGGAGCACCAGCTGCTGATAGGCATCTCGAAGGTCGAGCTTGGAGAACTTCTGTCCCCCGGACAGAGCCGACCAGAGATCTTCTATCCGAGGCAGCGGGTACTTCTCGACGGTAGCCACGGAGTTGATGGTAACCTTGAAGTCCCCGCAGATCCTGACGCGGCCGTCTCGCTTGAGGACTGGAACAATCGGTGCGGCCCACTCGGAAGTCTTGACGGGCACCAGGATTCCCTCTCGCTGCAGACGTTGCAGCTCCTGGGTGACCGCGTCCTTCAAGGCAAACGGCAGCGGACACAGCTTAAAGAAACGCGGCCAGGCTCCCTCGGGTACGTGGATGCCGACCGTCGTGCCGGCGAAGGTGCCCACCCCCGGCTGGAACAGGGACTGGAAGTCGGTCAGGAGGCTCGGGACGTCCTTCACTACGTGCAGGGCAGCTTCCTGGTACTCTGGCAGCCGAACACCCAGCGCGTGAATCCAGTTCCGGCCCAGCAGCGTCGGCGACGACCCCTTGGTTAGGTAAAGGGGAAGGATTGCCTCCCTGTCGCCAAGGCGAACGCTGACTTGGGCCCGACCCTGGACCAGGGAAAGCTGCCCGGAGTAGCTGCGCAGCATGACGTCCGACGCCTCAATGGACACGCCAGGGAAGGTCCGCTTGAACAGCTTCCCGGCCATGACCAACACGCTGGCCCCTGTGTCCAGCTCCATGGTGATGGGGTGCCCGCAGACTTCGACTGACACCAATTAGGGTGGCACGGACGATGGAGGCTTGTTCGTATGCCACACGCCGAAAATCTGCGGGTCCTCGGCCACGACGTGGACCCTGGTTGATTGATTGATTTGAGTTTTATGGCGCGAGAGCTACCAGGGCCAAAATGCGCCAAGTGCGTAAACTATTGCAGAAACAAGGGTTGAAGAAACAGAGCTATAGTAGCTGATGATCTAACAAGACTATGAACATGAGTCGTGTATCACATAAACATGAGTTCTGGGTATAAAAAATTACTATGTCCATGAATTACACTGACCATAATCTACAACATTTTAAAATATCTACAATGGGAGTGATATATTTTATGAATAAAAGTTACAAACGGTGCATGTAGCCGGTTACTTTAAGAAATTCTAAAACGCGCCGAAAAGGGACTAGAGGTTGATCACCGAGAAGGAAGGCAGGGTGAAACGGGAGATGATATCTAAAAAGTTCTGGAAAACATGCCCGTCGCTGTTCATGTAGGTGCCTGCAATTCCACAAGATGTGTAACACAGTCACCACTTTGCCGCAGTGCTCACACTGTGGAGCATCTTCACCACAAAGCAAATGCAGATGTGTCAAGCGCGAGTGGCCAATCCTCAATCGGGACATCAAAACTTCATGGAATCGATTCTTGTGATGGGAACTCTCCCACACCTCCAAACAAGGTTTGATAACGTGTAGTTTATTGTCAATTTCCCTATCCCATTCTGACTGCCATACCTCATTAATTGCTCGTCTGAAAGCCGGCTTAAAATCTTCATATGGCAGTTTAAGGGATATTTTAATGTTATCCTTGATAGAGGCGGCTAGCTTATCTGCCCCTTCATTACCGATAATTCCTACATGGCTTGGTACCCAGCAGAGTTTAATATCGAGTCCAAGTAGGAGAGCACGGTGCATCTTTACACGCACTTGTTGTGTAAGCCAGTTTTTTGCGTCGGTAAGAGAGCAAACCGAGAGCAGGGCACTCTGAGAGTCAACAAACAAAATAGCTTTCATCACATGATTCTCTAAGATATGTTCAAGGGCCATCATTATACCATAAAGCTCAGCGGTAAAAATACTTGCAATGTTATCGATACGTCTTGCTTTCTTGTACTGTGGTGAAAACACTGCAGAGCCTACGTAGGATGAGGTTTTGGCACCATCGGTATAAAATTGTATGTAATCTTGATATTTCTCCAGCAATGCTAAAAACTCCTGCTGAATCACAAGAGGTTCGACTGATTTCTTATGAAATTTGGCCAGTGACCAGTCGCATGAAACCTTTACTGCACTCCAGGGAGGAATGCTCTCGACCCTTGTAATTATGCTATTCTCAGGGATTGTTAGCTGCAGTGAAGTTGAAATACTTTGAAGCCGAAAGCTTAATGGTCGCACAATGCTTGGCTTGTTCTCAAAAAGTCGTAAGAGAGAAGAAGTCTGTACACAGCTAAAGGCTGTGTACAGACTTTAGCTGTGCAGGGTCAGATTTAACTTTGGATCCATAACAAAGGGTAAGATATTGTCTCCTTTTTCCTAAAGAAATTTGATAAGTATCTGCATACAAGCTCATTATAGGCGAAGTCCGAAAAGCTCCTGTAGCAAGTCGAAGGCCGAGATGGTGGACAGGATCTAGCATTTTCAAAACAGATTCCCGTGCTGATCCATACACAATTGCGCCGTAGTCCAGACGGGAACGAACCAGGGCATTGTATAATCGGACGAGACATCGCCTGTCAGACCCCCAAGACATGTGAGAAAGTACTTTGAGGATATTAGACGCTTGCAGGCACTTCTTCTTCAGTTCCTTGATATGGGCCAAAAACGTAAGTTTCTTGTCAAAAACAACTCCTAAAAATTTGTGCTCTTGCTTTACAGGTACAGATATACTATTGAGTTGTAAACTGGGTTCAAGTGAGAGGCCACGCCGCAGGGAAAAGGGCACGCATACTGTCTTTTCAGGAGAAAATCTAAACCCATTTTCATCGGCCCATTTACTCATTTTATTTATAGAGACCTGCAGTTGGCGCTCACAACTCGAGAGGTTGCAGGAAGAAAAGGAAATCTGCACATCGTCTACATATAACGAATAGGAGACAGATGGTGGTATCGCTGCAGCCAGGCTGTTTATTTTCACTGCAAACAGAGTAACGCTCAATACACCCCCTTGGGGGACCCCATTTTCCTGAAGAAAAACATCAGAGAGCGTGGAGCCAAACCTAACCTGAAAAGTTCGGTTAGTAAGAAAATCTTGTATGCAACTGCAGCATTCGGCCACGGATGCCATACATGTGCAAGTCCTTGAGAATCCCATAACGCCAAGTAGTGTCGTAAGCCTTCTCTAGGTCGAAGAATACCGACACACAGTGCTGTCGACGTACAAAAGCTTCACGTATGGAAGTTTCCAGTCGAACAAGATGATCTAAGGTTGAGCGACCCATTCTAAATCCACATTGATTCGTATCTAAACATTTTTCAGCCTCCAAAAAGTGCACTAGTCGCCTATTTATCAGCCTCTCGTACGTTTTCCCTAGACAACTGGTCAGCGCAATGGGACGATAACTCGTAGGCAGTGAAGAATCTTTACCGGGTTTCAGCAAGGGAATTATATGCGCTCGTTTCCAGCACTGAGGGAAAACAGAAGCTCCCCACAAATAGTTAAAAAAAGTCAACAGATGTCCTAGGGATTCACGGGACAAGTGCCGCAACATTTCATATTTAATTCTGTCAGGTCCAGGTGCAGATTCCTTTTTTGTTGCAAGGGCCACCTCAAGTTCACACAATGTGAAAGGCTGGTTATATTCTAGAGCATCTGATCCAGACATAGCAATTGGCTGCTTTTCCGCTATAGCCCTGAATTTCTTAAATTTGGCAGTGTAACTGGATGAACTAGAAACTTCTTGAAAATAATTTGCAAGACAATTTGCCTGGCCCTTTAATGTTGGCACAGCTGAGGGTAAAAGAGGTATCCTAAAAGAAAGATAATTGCCCCGAATTTTTCTCACTCGGTCCCACACCTCTTTTGAAGTAACAAAACTGTTCACTTTGGAAACATACTTCATCCACGAACACCTCTTGGCCTGCCTCCTTGTCCAACGAGCCTTTGCTTTACTTCTTTTAAATTCAATCTTGTTCCTGGTACTTGGGTAGCGACAAAAAGTGCCCCAGGCCTTGTTCTGAGACTTACGTGTGGCAGTACACTCCTTGTTCCACCAAGGCTTGCACCGCTTCGGAAGATTCCCTGATGTTTGTGGAATAGAAATAGATGCTGCATTTATGATTCGGTCAGTAATGTACAAAGCTGCATTCTCAGGCGACATAGATAAAAATTCGGTAGAGTCAAGTACCGCTTCCAACGCAAAAAGAGCCCAGTCCGCCTCATCCAACTTCCACCTGGGGATGCTGGTTCGAAGAGAAGGGACTGACGCCATACTTTCTAAAATCACAGGAAAATGGTCACTTCCAAAGGGATTGTCTAAAACCTTCCATGAAAAGCATGGAAGTAAGGATGGTGATGAAAGAGACAAATCTATGGAGGTGAAAGTATTATGAGATGCACTAAAAAAAGTTGGATCACTTCCATTTAAAAGGCAAAGGCCAGATGATAACAAAAATCGTTCAATGACCCCACCACGAGAGTCTTGGCGGGCACTGCCCCACATGGGGTGGTGCGCATTAAAATCTCCTAAAATCAAGGTTGTGGAAGCTGGCTAACGAGTCCTTGAAGGTCCTGTAGATGCAGTGAAATATTTGGTGGTAGGTAGATTGAAACCAGTGTAATAAGGCGGTCCAGAAGAACACGAACTGCCACTACCTCCAGCGAGGTCGTGAGAGGTACTGGAGCACAGGCTAGACCGCTCTGGACAACAACAGCCACTCCGCCAGATGAGTTGCTAGATGATGCACGGTCCTTTCTGAAAACTTGATGGCGGCGTAAAACGTTTTTATGCGTGTCCCTAAGATGAGTCTCCTGCAGGCATATGGCCACAGGTCGAAGCTCATCGAGGAAAAAATTTATGTCATCAATATTAGAAAAAAGGCCGCGACAATTCCAGTGCATAATACTATACTTTGCCATTTAGAGATAAAAATGTATATATACAAAAAGTGACTTAAAAGAGAGATTTTAAGGTTTAAAATCTATCTTAACACGTGGCATGCTCTGTTTTTTAGGAGGGTCTTTCTGCCTCCAAGTGGGCTCACTGGCGACAGAAAGAGAGGACTCTGATCCTGAGAGGGGAGTATCCTCCTCGGACCTGGGCCCGCTTTCGTCCATAGGCTCGTCTGTTGCCGCCAGCAGCTGACCCTTGGAGGTCGACTGCTTCGGCGGCTCCCCGGGCTTCCTCTGGGGAGCAGAGGTGCGAGGGGGTACCCCTCGGCCCTTAGGGGTTGAAGTGGCAGGTGGAGCAGGGGGGGTGAGCCCCTGTCCTGAGGTGGATGCTGAGGAGGCAGCATCCACCTTACGATTCGGAAGTGGTGCCACTGGCAACACTCCCGAGGACAAAGGAGACCTCGACGGGAGGCGTAGATCGTCCAAAGACGTCTGCGTTCCAGTCGAAACCATTGGCCGTACCGGTCCCCTGCGTACGGCCTCGGCATAAGAGCCTTTGGAAACAAAGGCGAAGCGCTTCTTAGCATCAGCGTATGAAATGTTCTCGGTAACCTTCAAGGTGAGGATTTCTTTCTCTTGTTTCCATAATGGGCAAGATCGGGAGTACGCTGGGTGCTTACCGCTACAGTTAGCACACTGGGGCTCATTCTCACACACATCAGCGACGTGCTCCTTGCTAGAACACTTGGCACAAGTGTCACTTCCTCGACAGTTCCGTGACCCATGGCCAAACCGTTGGCACTTAAAACACCGCTGAGGGTTTGGCACATAGGGGCGGACGCGGCACTGGAGATATCCTGCCTTCACAACTTCAGGAAGTGTGGTTGACTCAAATGTTAGGATGATGTGTTTGGTCTTGCGTTCAACACCATCGCGGCGAAGGGTAATACGCCGAGCAGCAATTACTCCCTGTGTAGAAAGGCCCTCAACTACTTCGGTTTCTGTACTCTCAAGCAGGTCGTCTTCTGAGATCACCCCTTGAATTGTGTTGAGTGTTCTATGAGGTGTGACAGTGACTTTGTAATCAGTCACGCAGTTTAGTGCTAATAGTGAATCGCTTTGTTGCTTACAGTGTATCTCCACTAGGAGATCACCAGATGCCATCTTTTTTGCATTGTAATTCTTCCCAATCACTCCTTCGAGAACTTTTGAGATGAGAAAAGGGGACAACTTGCCAAGCGGTTTTTCATCCTCTGAGTGCATGACAAGAAACTTGGGGAACTTTGAAAATGTGTAGGTTGTTTTTTCTATGCGTAGTGCTTCGGTGCGACCCTTTTCGGGGCCCGATCAAAAGGTTTTTTTGCTTGAGAACCCATATAAATGGGAGAAAGATTCAGTGCCCGGGTGCACCGCCCACCACGGAGCCCAACAAGGGGGTAGGTAATGTGCCATAGCAAGATGGGCTTGGCTGACACAATTACTCTACCAGTGCT
Organism: Ixodes persulcatus; assembly: GCA_013358835.2. Taxonomy (NCBI): domain Eukaryota; kingdom Metazoa; phylum Arthropoda; class Arachnida; order Ixodida; family Ixodidae; genus Ixodes; species Ixodes persulcatus. Next base: position 11,430 of record JABSTQ010003771.1, read on the forward strand.
GCCCGGGCACTATACCCTAGTGTGGTTGCAGGGACAGAACCTGTTTCCACTCAAGGTTGGCCCTTGCCGCCTAAGGAGGTGAAAAAGGAAGGAAGAGAGTGCAGAAGAAAAGAGAAAGAGGTGGGAGGAAAAGTGAAAGAAGGAAGAAGAGGGTAGAAGAGGCGACTGACTGAATCATCCTGGTCGGGCCAAGCCAGGACACCCGTCTACGAGAAGCAGGGGCCGAAGCGGTGTATTGCCTCGCCCGGGGGGCCCCGAAGGGTCCAAACATACCCCGGGCTCAACTCAACCACCAGGGTCCCCCTTTCCCCGGACACGGGTACGCCACGCACAGCCAGACGTGGGTGGGCGAACCCACATAGCTCGGGGTTCGCGGTGGCGCCACTCACCAAGCACCTACCGAGGCAGGTGCCCCCTGCGTGCGGGTATGGTGGCCCACGTAGCTGGGGTCCGTGGAGGCGCCACTCTCCAAACACCTGCTTTCACAGGTGCCCCCTGCGGGGACGTGGACCCTGGCTGAAGACGGACCCGGGCCTGGTGCCGCTCGTCCCCGCCGCGTTTTCTTGCGACGGCCACCCTGGCCGCGGGCTTGGCTGGAACCCGGGCTTGAACCACGCTGCTGCTGCTGCTGCTGCTGCTGCTGCTGCTGCTGCTGGCCGCCGCTCGTCCTCCCCCCTTGGCAGACACGTGCGAGGTGCCCAGTTCTCCCGCACGTGAAGCATTGTGCTTGGGCGAACTGGCACTGTGAGGGGGAGTGGGCAGCACCGCAGCGGCCGCAGGCACCGCTCCTCGTCGCCATCTTGTTCACCGCCGCTTCCGTCGACGATGAGCCGGCCGCAGCCGCAATTTCGCTGGCGTCCTTGGCTGCTTCTTCCATCACCAGCGCTGCCTTCACCGCGTCGTCCAGCAAGGGGTCGGGGAGCTCCAGGAGTCGCGTCTGCATGGCGGGGTTGTTGATGCCGCAGACGAACCGGTCCCGGAGTAGCGAGTCCAACTGGTCGCCGAAGGCGCAGGTGTTCGCTGACCCTCGTAGCGCAGCGACGAACTGGCCGAGGGTCTCCCCGTCCCGGCGGCTCCGGTTGTTGAAGCGGAACCGCTCCATAAGCGTGGACGGCGCCAGGCTGAAGTGCGAGCGCAGCGTGGCGAGCAGCTCACCCAGCGTTTTCACGTGCGGCGTGGCCGGCTTGAGGAGGTCGAGCAGGAGGCTGAAGACGCGGGTCCCGCAGCTGGCCAAGAAGATGTCCCGTTGTTTCGCCTCGGGCGTGTCGTTCGCCCGGAAGAACACGTGGACTTTTTCTTCGTAGACAGGCCAGGCGGACCCATCTCCCTCGAACGGCTTGAGCCTCCCGTACAGCGGCATGGCGACAGGAGCGGGTGGCGGTGGTCCGACTCTCTCGGCGGCGTGGGCCGAACCGTGCACGTTGTAAGCCTCCAGTGTCACGGTTCCTCGTCGCCAGTGTCACGATCCTTCTAGAACGTGGACGAAGGGGGCCGAAGCACCCTCCGAGAAGAGACGACTCGCAGCCTGGTTGTGAGGGTGGACGATGACTGACCGGGGCGGCGTGCGCTCCACGGCGTTTATTTGCGCGGTGATCAATGTTGCCCGCCGAGCCTGGCGGCCACAGACGGGCGGACTGGAGGGGGCGCTACCTACAGGTGACAATGATACTATTTTACAAAGTGTGTTCGAAATAGTTTCTTCAGCCGGCGTAAGGCTATACATAGATGCGAGCTTAATAGGTGAACGTCCAGATCTACCAGTGTTTAGTGTTGAGTGGTACTGGAGCTTTCTTAGCTTCATCTCCTACGCTCTAGTTCTCTAAAACCAGTACCTTTACCGGCATGCCTGGTGCTTAAAATTAGGATTTGCTTTTGACCCAAATACTGGTTCTTAAATATTCTTCGGCTATGCCAATTTGGAACGAACTTAATCCAGCTAACATACAATATTACCTCCAAAGCTTTAAAAACTGTACACAATGCCCTGTCTACGATTTTAACCGCTTGTATGGTTATGTACGTATTCAATATTTGATTCGATATTTAAAGTCACAATGTTTATTATTTCTTTAATTTTTATTTCATGAAAACGGTAAACTACCACACTTTTATGTTATGTATTTTGAGAATCTACTGGGTGTATCAAGGGGCGGCCAGGCTCTTTAAATCGACAGCAAAATTCAGTTTCTTTACATATCGCGTTCCGATTTTGTATAGCGTTGGCCACAGGTGGTGCATTTTTTCTATCAAATTCGCAAAGAGCGAGCTTACCTGAGAAAAAAAGAAAAAAAGAAAAAGGCTTAGCTCCTATGAAAACGCAGCGAAGCCACCGGTCTTCAAAGCATAGGGCGCCCTATGCTTTGAAGACCGGTGGCTTCGCTGCGTTTTCATAGGAGCTAAGCCTTTTTCTTTTTTTACTTTTTTCTCAGGTAAGCTCGCTCTTTGCGAATTTTATAGAAAAACTGCACCACCTGTGGCCAACGCTATACAAAATCGGAACGCGATAAGTAAAGAAACCGAATTTTGCGGTCGATTTAAAGAGGCTGGCCGCCCCTTGATACACCCAGTATTAGTATTGGCTTCCGTGATAATAATTGAGAATAACACAAGCAATATAGAATGTTCATACTTCATTTTGTCTCTTCCTTCAGGTTCATGGTTGCGATATCTTTCAACGTTCCTTATAAGTGTTTAGAAAGCATTATGTGATGAAGATCAAGTTATGTAGATTGGGCAAATAGACAAGACAGGACGGCAATGCGCCTCGTCCCGGCGTAATTATGCCTTGTTTTTTGGTCGTTTGAACGATCCTGACTATTTACAAGACGCGCTTCAGTTATTATAATGGGCAGCTTTAATGTTAATATTACACATTTCAGGAAGTTATCTATAACAAATTTGTATGTGAAATAGCCGCTTTGAGATGTCAAAAATAAAAAAAAAAAGATTAAATAGGGGTGGTTTATTTTTAAAACAATCTTATTTTTCTCGTAGCTGTTGAGCGCAGTCCTCGACGAGGAAATGCTACAAGCCGGTCGGGAGCAAAAGCGCCTAGCAGAGCAAAAAGAGCAATTCTGCAAGAATCGGAAAACACCCTACACATTAGTATTCGCTGACGGTGGATGGTCTCATAGAAGTCACGGACACAGATATTCTCCCAACTCTGGTGTTACCGTAATAATTGGCCAGAGAACCAAAAATATGTTATACCTGGAAGTGAAGAACAAGGTTTGTGCAAGTTGTAAGTACTACAGCAGGATGAATCTCCCTGTCAGGATGCATACCTGTTACAAGAACTGGGATCAGTGGTCAGCTGCCATGGAACCAGATGCAAATTGCCGAATGCTTTAAACGAAGCGTGAAAATGGATGGTATTCAATACATATTTTTCCAGACGACGAGGATTCCTCTGTTTACCACGAGATAGTATCAAAAGTTGACTACGGACCGATGGTTCAAAAGAGAGAATGCAAAACCACGTAGTAAAGTGTTACACATCCCACCTGTAGAGCATTGGGAGAGCCGACATAGGAAATGAGCACTTTCTCAGTGGAAGGCGCGTAACACGCACAAAAGATGGATCACGAAAAGTAATCACTGACTATGCTCTCGAACAGCGCAAGTTCCGGCGCACTAGTGGTGAAAAAAAAAAAAGCCTGCAATGTCGCTTGACTGAATAGCTTGAGCATGACATTTTGAATAGACCAAGGCGAGTATGTGTTGGGCGCCATCAAAACTGCAAGTCGTACTTTTGCGATGGAACGAAAGGTATCGATGTATCCGAAAAATTGCCGCAGGCGGTTAAGATTCAGATCATGACTGCTGCGAGTTGCGCGAGGAGAGGCGTAGACGCACAATGGCGAAACGCCGGCAGCGTCAATCCCGGTCGCCCACGCCCGCCAAGCGTGGCGCCACTCCTGAATTACCGCCCGAAGGAGCCATGCTCTCGCAAACACAAGAAATGATCACCCGAACGCTACGTAGCCAGCTCCCGCGACTTCTCACGGAACACGGAACAACCACAAGCGACCACTTCGGCAACTTCCCAACAAACCCATCATGGCACCGCCAAGTAACCCATTACTCATGCAACGGAACTGCCGTAGCCTTCCGGCTAACACGAGTGAATTGAGTGGACGTTGGAATACACTAATTAACAAACCCATCGCACGCCTTCTCCAAGAAACGCGAAGAACGACACCTGGCATACACGGGTATAAAGGATATTTTCAACATAGCATCCTTCACCATCTCCCCTGGGGCTCAACTACCATACTGGGCCAGGCAGCAGTGTTTGTGCGCAGACACACCATCACTGTTGGGTATGCACCGGGAGTTTTGGCACAGAGTACAAGGAGAAAGTTACCGTGAGCATCCGCCTCGAGCATGGCCGCAAGCTCCTCGTAGCCACCACCTTTGTCCTTCCTGGTAGTGGTAGAAACCGAAGAGACAACGTTCAGTGGCTCAGTAGACTCCGCACTCCATTTTCACTGGACGAAGTTGTGGTGGGTGGCGACTTCAACGCCGGCATTACATCCTGCAGCAATGCCTGGACCTCCCAGCGCGGTAGCAGCCTCGAGGAAGAAGTGAACGATGCGGATATCTTTCTAATAAGTGACAGAGTTTTAGACTATTTAACTAGATTACGTCTCCACCCTGGGCAGCGAAACACAACACCGGACGTGACCTGGGCTACAGAAAAAGACAACACGGGAGTGGCGCTGCAAAGGTGACCCCTGGAGCAGCGACAACATCCCCGTTTGGCTCGAGCTCTGCGGTCGGGCACCCGAGAAAAGGAAGAAAGAAAAGTTTGTGGACTGCGAGACGTACCGCAAAGTACTCGAACGATCCGAAGACGTCTTCTTTCCTGAGAGGTTCCTCCAAGCCTCGCAATTGGCCCCGCATTCGGTTGAGTTGGATGCCATCTCCTCAACCTCCGAAAACTGAAACAACTACACGACACAAACTTGCAGAGAGGCAAGACCCACGCTAACCTAACACGCGTTCGTCACAAGAGAGCTCAGATCCACCTCCATTCCGAGAACCTCGGCAGACAAAGATGGGAACTGCACTGCGCGTCCTTCGATAAAGATACCGGTCTCCGTAAGATGTGGCGAAGCCACCAAGCTCTCAACGACGAGAACAAAACTCGGGGTTTCGTCGAAACAATGCTGCTGACACAAGTTATGAGTCACAAGGACTTTGATGAGGAGTGACCTGAAACCTTCTTGCCGCAACCTACACAGATCCCACCTGTCTTAATCGAAGAGCCCGATCCGGCGGGCGAGACAAATGAGCTCAAGACTCCGTTCATGCTAGCAGAGATGCACATTGCTCTGCATCAATTCCGTGTCCAGAGAGCACTTGGAGAGGATGGGGTTAACTGCACCACGCTCCGGATCCTCCCAGCCCAAGAGAAAGATGGCCTATTAGAAACCAGCATTGAGATCAGGCATAGTTGTATGTAATTACGTGTTACAACTAATTGATTTGCAATTAACAATCAGTTGATAGCGCTTGTTATATCCGCTTCATTGTTCTGTCCTTGTCCTTCGCACCTTTGTATTTAAAAAGAAGAAATGAACGTGGCCCACAAGACGATATCCACGCTTGGACGGCTGGCGCCCCGTCCAAACAATCGGCCGCCGAAAGAAAAAACGCAAGGTGTGGTTCATAAAATCCCTTGCGGGGGATTGCCCAGCTTCCGCCAAACAAAAAAAAAAAGTCACATTTTTCCCACGATGTGCGAAGAAACGAAAGCGATAGCTGTAGCACGGTCGCGAAATACGGGTGGAATGGTGCCGTCACGTACCCCAGGGCGGAGGTGCGACGTGGTTAGTTCTCATAACCGTCGTGGTTGGCGTCTCATAACGCGCGGGTCACGAGTGAGACCCGCGCGTTGCATCACGGAACGTTTCCCATAATGCAACGCGCGGGACCATCGTGACGTCACTCGTGACCCCCGTGACGTCACTCATGACGTCACGTGTGACGTCAGTATTTAAAACGTTTCATAAAGGAACGCGCGGGTCACAAGTGAGACCCGCGCGTTGCTTCACAGGACGTTTCCTATAACGCAACGTGCGGGGACCCTCGTGACGTCACGTGTGACGTCATTATTGGAAACGTCTCATAATGCAAAGCGCGGGTCGCGAGTGAGACCCGCGCGTTGCATCGTGGGACGTTTCCCATAATGCAACGCGCGGGACCCTCGTGACGTCGTGACGTCATTATGGGAAGCGTCCCATAATGCGACGCGCGGGTCTCACTCGTGACCCGCGCGTTGCATTATGGGGCGTTTCTTATAATGTACCGCGCAGTTACGCCGACGGCGACGCCGACGCCGCTCAAGCCGGAAACGGGCGCGTAAGAGCTGCGCTCTAATACAAAAACGAGCAATATGAGCAGACAATTCATCAGCATAAAAATAGCAAGGTCAACAAAATAGCAAACATCGTTAAGAAGAGAATAACCGAAAAAAACACGATTTTTTGTATGGCCGGTCATTAAAATCATTAGAAAAACTTGATTGATTAGGGGCTTTATGGCGCAACAGCGACGTGGCCATACTGCGCCAAACTTAGATATTTACGAAAAGCAGTGGAAGGGTGTTATTTAATGTAGAAGTAAGTCGGATACTCTGCCAGAAGACAAAATGCTGAGAAGGACCTAATTATCTGTGGTGATCCCATACTATAGAAAGTGCATGTTGGAAAAGCTAGAGGTTATGCAAAAAACCTGTTTTCTCAAGGAACATAACAACACGTTCAAAACGAATAATCGGCTGCTCGCCAAGCACTAGTGCAGGGTGAAATGGAATACAATACATTGAGAATTCCGGAAAACAGGAGCGTCTTTCTTGTGCAAGGGCAGAGCAGAGACCAAGAATATGCCACACCGTCAAGATCTCACCACAGTGTTCCCAAAAAGGTGGATCTGCCCCATGCAACAAGTACACATGGGTGACATAAGAATGACCAAGCCTCAAGCGACAGAGTAATATCTCACGAGACCGGGTTTTATGGGAAGAGCTCTCCCATATCCCTAAAACAGGCTTGATGGAGTGCAGCTTATTGTCATGCTGTTGATTCCATTCCGTTTGCCATTTTAGGAAAATTGCCGCCCTAAAAATAGGTTTCAGGTCTTGATGTGGTAGCTGCAGACGTGTTTCCAGCAAGTTTTTAGAAGAGGCCGCAAGCCTGTCAGCCTTCTCATTGCCACTGAGCCCAACGTGGCTGGGTACCTAGCAAAATATGATGTCATGCCTCTTTTGTAGGCCTATATTTATTTTTGCACACACAAGCTGGATGAGATTATGCTTTGAATCCTTTACAGAGCTGATTGCAGTTATGACACTTTGAGAATCAACGAACACGACGGCCTTCATTGTATGGCTTTCTATACTATAGTCCACTGTTGTTAATACACCTTGAAGTTCTGCAGTGAATATACTAGCAACACTGTTCAACCGCTGAACGCTCGTAAATGATTCAGAGTACACTGGAGATCCAACAAAAGAGGAGGTCTTTGCCCTGTCGGTATAAAACTGTGCATAATCTTTGTATTTTTTTAGTACCTCATGAAACTCCTGCTGAATGATTATTGGAGAAATGTTATGTTTGTTGAACCTGGTAAAACACCAATCGCAGCTCACTGGCAGCCGGTCCCAAGGCGCAACAGTGTCGGTCCTTTCGAGTAAGCTTATGTCATTCAGTTCGAGACTAAGAGATTGACGGATGTCCTCAAGGCGAAGACTGAGCGGCCGCACAATACTAGGCTTATTTTGAAAAATAAGGGAAGAACTAGAGTCATGCACACAGCGGTATGTTGGATGGTTAGGGTCGGACAGGATTTTTTAGGCGTAAATCAAGCTAATATATTGCCGTCTTTTTTCCAGCGACATCTGATTTGTCTCTACACATAAACTGAGAGTTGGTGATGTCCGAAAAGCCCCTGTGGCAAGTCGAAGGCCAAGGTGGTGAACTGGATCCAACATCTTGAGTGCCGATGGCCTTGCCGATCCATAGACTATTGCTCCGTAATCAAGGCGGAACCTGACGAGGGAATTATACAGGCGCAGCAAACACTTTCTGTCAGATCCCCATGACCTGTGTGACAAAACTTTGAGGATATTAGCAGATTTTAGGCATTTAGGTTTTAGCTGTTTCAAATGTGAAATAAAATTTAGCTTCCTATCAAAAATGAGTCCTAAGAACTTGTGTTCATTTCGGGTACTTATGGGAGTTCTATTGATCTCTAATGATGGATCCAGCGTTATTCCACGTTTTAGAGAGAAAGGTACGCACACCGTCTCCTCAGGTGAGAACCGGAAACCATTTTCGTCGGCCCACTTACTCATTTTATTTATTGCGAGCTGCAGCTGGCGTTCACAGCTGGAGAGATTGCAAGAAGAAACTGATATTTTGAACGTCATCAACGTACAAGGAGTAAGAAACGGTGCGTGGTATTACCTTCGAAAGAGAGTTGATCTTCACGGCAAATAATGTAACGCTCAAGACCCCCCCTTATGGCACCCCATTCTCCTGAATAAAAAGGTCTGAATATGTGGCCCCTAGTCTAACTTTGAATGTTCGATCAGACAGAAAGCTTTTTTATAACACAGAGCATGCGACCGCGTAAACCACATGCGAACAGGTCACTAAGTATTCCATACCGCCATGACGTCTCGTACGCCTTCTCTAAGTCAAAGAAGACTGACACGCAGTGCTGCCTGTTTACAAAAGCGTTACGTATAGTCGTTTCCAGGCGCACTAGGTGGTCAACAGCTGACCGCCCTCCCCGAAAACCACACTGGTTCCGATCAAAGAAACCCTGCGTTTCAAGAAAATACACCAGTCTCCTATTGATCATCCGCTCAAATATTTTGCCAAGACTGCTCGTAAGTGCAATAGGGCGGTAGCTGGATGGAACTGACGAGTCTTTACCAGGTTTCAACAGTGGGATGACATGGGCCTGCTTCCAGGCTTGGGGAAAATATGCCTGCATCCACAGATGATTAAAAAACCAAAGCAAAGTTTCCAGAGATTTTGGGGCAAGCTGACGAATCATCTCGTAATGAATCCTGTCAGGGCCAGGGGCCGACTGTTTCTTAAGACTAAGAGCCAACTTAAGTTCGTGCATAGTGAAAGGTTTGTTGTACCCTGCAGTATTTCCTCCAGACATACTAATGCGATGGCGTTCTGCACGAGCCTTGAATTGTCTAAACTCTGCCCTGTAATTATCGGAGCTAGAAACATTGTGGAACTGCTCTTCGAGGACATTAGCTACATCTCTGAGCGAGGTTGTAGGAGAATGGAAAAGAGGAATCACAAAAGCATGATAATCACCCTTGATTTTGCGGTATCGATCCCACACTTCCTTGGATGAGACAAAACTGTTTACTGAAGAGACATACTTCATCCAACTTCCTCGTTTAGCTCGTTTCCTCGTCCATCGAGCTTTTGCTTTTCTTCTTCTGAACTCTATTCTATTGAGAGGAGTAGGGTACCGTCTGAACATATCCCAGGCCTTATGCTGTTCTTTTCTTGTAGATGCACAGTCTTTGTTCCACCATGGCTTGCACCTCCTCGGCATGTTTTCAGAAGTCTGCGGAATAGCCTCAAAAGCTGCACTTAGAATATGTTCGGTGACATATAATGTGGCATCCTCTGGAGACAGACTTGCCAGGAGTGAGGCATCCAGCGTTGCCTTTAATTTAAAAAGCCCCCAGTCTGCCTTTTCTAACTTCCACCTAGGAACGCGCTTTAAAATGGTGGGAAGTGCGACGCTGCTTTTTAAAATGACCGGAAAGTGGTCGCTCCCAAAAGGGTTCTTTAAAACGTTCCAGAAAAAAGGGGAAACAATGAGGGTGACGAAATAGACAGGTCGATGGATGTGAAAGAGTTATGAGGAGCACTGTAAAAAGTTGGTTCTTTGTTATTTAAAAGACACAAACCTGAAGAAAGTAAAAGACGCTCTATGACCTTGCCACGAGAATCAAGT
>JABSTQ010003772.1:0-24987 GCA_013358835.2 Ixodes persulcatus
GAAACAAATTTTTATGTGCATACTTGGTTAGGTCTATACCCTTTCAGCAGGCCCCAGAGTGTTTTCTGGTTCACATTATCGCAGGCTTTCTTCATGTGGAAATAAAGAGACCATAGGACATTTTGCCTCTTCATTGTTATCTCTATACATTGAGCGATGATGAGAAGGTTATCTTCTAGTCTTTTATCCTTTCAGTACACATTCTGAAGCTCACCAAGAATTGGCATTCCTTCTGCCCATTCCTTCATTCTTCGCTTTACAGTATGCATATCTGATCGCATAGGCACAGCTATGTGTAGAGGTAAGCGCGTAGGTGTTTCTTTTGATTTTTGTTGTCTAAGATGGCTTAGTTTATTCAGTGTACGTTCCGAAGAGAATAGTGCCGATAGAAGCCCAAAATTCGAATTCAATTCGGAATGAATTTTAACAATTCGCACAACTCTAATCTTGATTTATATTATCTACCCTGGTGTGGCCGCATGCGCATATAGCATACTAGCAAGTACGCATTTACTTATTTTGGAATCTAAAATGTATCCAACATGTACATTGATACTTTACCAATGCAGAAAAAAGTGACAATACCGGTTTTCTCCCTTTTGTTTGTATTGCGTTATATCTAGGGTTCCGTTTTTTGGATAAATAAAAAAAAAAATCCGAAAACACTTGCCGGTAAATTTTCTGTCAATTCGGATTTATCCGAAAATCTCCGAATTTCGAGGTCACAGCGACAAAATAAACAGCAAAAAATACGGAGTTTTACAACTAAACTTTATAAGAGTACAAGGTCAGTGGTCCTGAGGAGATTCCACTTCAGTTTCCTTTGAAATTTAGAACCACTGACAAAAAGGGGTTTGCTTTTTAGCGCGTCGAGGTTCCTTTGGGACAACGGGCCATGGTACCCGGACCTTACTTATTTTGTTTTCGAATTTTTAAATTTAACGTAGTAAAATAAACTCCGAATTTCAAAGAATTGGGAATCGAACAAAAATTAACTCCGAAAACCCCGAATCTCTAGCAAAAAATAAACTTTGAAAAACACTCTCGGAATTCCACGAGAAATAAACTCTGAAAACAAGGGAATCCTAGTTATATCCAATTAATTCTGGGTACCGTTTGTATTATGTTATATGGAAATAATTCTAGGTACTGTCAGGAAACACAGGGCATGACTTAGTATGATCAGGCGCCTTTTTCCTCGGCTTTCTTATAGCACGATGCCACAATCTTATTGCCTGCGGTCACAGGATGCTCGGTAGTCGAGTCGCCATGCCTTTCTTACTCCATCAGTGACCCCACAGTTGGTCAAAACTAGCTATTGTTCATTCAACAGTGGCCAATTTCCAGAAAGAGTGTTTCCGAAGAACATTGGCATGTAGCATTCGCATTACGCTTTAGAAGTGGGCCTTCAAGTTTTATCGGGTGTTTCAGACTGCACCTAAAACATAATATTGCTCTGCCAGTGAAGGTAAGGAGAACTGCGTGCGCGGGTGGCCTGAAATGTACTTCAGTTGGAGTCAGAACAGCATTGTCACGGGCGGTTTTGCGTAGAGCAGAATGCCAGAAAAACGGGATAAATCTATGTAGGTAGAACTAACTGTACGCCATATTTTATTTTATCTGAAAATACTATCTGTTCCATCTGTTACTTCACTAGGGCAGTTAAAGATGTAGTTCCTTTCTTCAAGCACAAACGCTGTTTATAATGCGCAGGGAATGAAATAAATGACGTGATACTAATTATTCAGCTGTTAGCGCGTACATGTAAGTGCGTTGTGCACAGCGCGTGCTCAGAGCGAGCTCCCGCCTATCGTCTGTCTCGACACCAGTGCACTCCAGCAGGGCAGGTGGCAATGTCCGCCGAGGCTGTCGGCGCCTCGATCCCACCGTCGTCTGAGCCGACACACCTTTCGCAGGGGCAAATGGGGCCCCGGCCTGCGCTGCCACAACGAGCGCAACCCGGCGGCGGCGACCACGTACCTGCGCATGGCCACCGGAATGGGACTCACCTGGGTGTTCGGCTTCGTTGCTGTCTTCCTGCGCAGCTCGGATGCGGCGCGGGTTGCCTTCACCTACCTGTTCATCGTGTGCAACACTCTGCAGGGGCTCTTCATCTTCTACGCCTTTGTGTGCAATCGCAAGGTATTCCACCTGTACGGGGCACTGCTGCGCCGCCGACGCGCAAGGGCCAAGCTGAGCAGCTCGAGCTCCGTCACGTCGGTCAGCACGGTGTCCAGCAGCGGCTCTTCCAGGTCGGCAGCCTCGCGTCGCGTGCTCGCCAGCTAGGCCTAATGTCGCTGTGGACCGCCCGGCCAACCGGAGGCTCGGACCAGTCGGCTGGCGACCGCAGGCTTCGTCTCGAGAGGTCAGATCTGAAGAAAGCCTGCTCCTGGCGTTCGACACCAAGAACCACGAGGACGGCGATACTCTGTGCGTTGTCGACAGCCAGAAATACCGAACACTGCTGAGGACACCGGCTAGAGGGCATTTATTAAAATAGTGCGTAAAAAATGCTGTCAAAGTCACTTTTGAAAGGAATCCATGATCGTCTCCTGTCCATGCATCATCGACTATATGAGCGCATGAGCAGACTAGGCTAAGGGAAAGGAGATGGGAAGGAAAAGATTGGCCATATTAAATCATATGACAAGTGGAATAAAGTGGTAAGCCGACCTGGGGGACATTAAACCGCCATACAAGGTACTAGTACCATATTACTAGTTTAGTGTGAGTTACTTGATTTGGAATGCAATTATGTTACAAATAACGCCGCACATCTTAATATGTATTCAGTATATAGGATTTTAAGCAGACACTAAGCTATATTGCTGTAACTGGTAAACTATCACTTGACGCTCTCCAGTTTCCAACGGGTGGGAGGATATCAACTCAGCCCGTGACAATGATACATTTCAAGACAATGGCATGGACATGTGGAACTCATCACTTATGACGCGTTCACACTGGATGCGGATCTGTTCTCAACCGCAAAGCGGCTGAGATCGAGCAGTTGGGGTGCGTTTTTGTCAACCGCTTCGGGACCGATTTCTCCGAACCGCGAAGCGGCAACCAATCGCAACGTAACGCTGACGTGACGTCGGTGGCTTTCCAAACAAGATGGCATCTGTTGATGGTGAGACGTCCAAGGGGCAGTAGTCCTAGCGTTAAAGCAGACAAATCAACGAAGAAATGTGATGTTCACGTCCGCACTTGAATCCGCCGCGAACAGAATTGACCCGTACTCTTAACGGGCTTCTCTCCGGTGATTTGGTCCGGGTAAGAGTTTGTTTAATATTCGGGGTGCCAAATCACGTCGCTCTCTGCCTTGTTAGTCCTTGCCCGTAGAAGGTCGGAACCAGATGGCAGCCTTTGTAACCACTAATCAGTCGCGTGAACTACTGAAAGCTTTCGACAATGTGCATGCATGACCACCACGAAGGCCGATAGAGACGTCGTAAGCCCAATTGCGTAGTCAACACACTATCGCGGAGCTGGCAGGGTATACCTGCGCTAGCTTGACCTGTAACGTTTACTCCTACCAAAAGGAATAAAGGGAACCTACTCAAAAAATAAAATGTACGTACCAGACGATGCATAGGTAATCCATACGGCATTTATTTGAGCTTAATAGCAAACAAACAGTAGACTCAATCGACGTGCGAGTCCGCCACTAACGAAGCCATGACCGGCTAGCACCGAACACATTCCCCCGCACAACTGTCCCCCAGTGCCGCTCACAACTCCGAAAATCATAGGAGCGAACAATTCGGGGGGACAACTGGCCCTCTATCCTGAAACCAATGTCAGCTATTCATGCGGGAAGGGTCTACTTCAAAGGAAGCGTCGGGGGCATCCGCTTCTGAGTCCGCCAGGCGCGCCTATGCCTGTTCAGGCTTTGCTTGTGTACGAAGTCGAGAAAATCACAGGTGGGTTTTGCGGGTTCATGTCTCTATTTTTCGCTGCCTGAAACTCGTAATACGTGCGAGCAGCCTGAAGAAAAATCTTCACAGTGCCAAAATCACTCAATTTTAGCTTTGGATCGTGGATTAAACTGGATTTTGGATTGTAAAACAGGGTTGCCGAACGAAAGTCTCAAAAGATCACGTGCAATCGCCGAGAAACCACCAACCGTGTCTCGGTGTGTCTGAACGGGGTCGCTCGTGAACCGCATTCGCAACCGCCTCGCAAACGCATCTCAACCGCCAGTGTAGGTAAATAAAAGTCTTCAGCAATCATCACTCCGGTTTTTCCTGTTCAAGTAGTAGATGTTATTTAAACCCCCCACGCACAATCATAAGGGTACCTGCTGTGACCTTTTTGGTGTAACCTCAATTCAGCCTGCGAGTGACGCACCATCGACCCGTATTCATCTGCGAAGGGTATTAGTGAAATAGGTGCGGAGACGGTGTTGGGTAACCCGTTGTTTACTCAGGCATACCAAGCCGTGCATGCGTCAGCTCCAAGTAGTTTCGCTTAACCAAGTGAACATGCTCGAAACTATACGTTCGTCGGGCTGATCTGCGTTGTCTACAGGTGCAAAAAAAAATTGACTTGTCTTGATTATCTTGAGAAACCCTGGCAGCATAGAATTTGCCGTGTCTTCGTTATGCCTAGTACTTTCTAATTTGCCATGCTTGTTTACGGGGAGCTGCCCACACGACACACATCCAGCGGCGTACCAACTTGTTTTTGAGGGGGGGGGGGCAAACCAGAGCCCCCCCCCCCAATGGCCGGGGGGCGGTGCCCTTGGTATCCCTTGGGCGCCGCCGGCCAGTGTTTGCCCTGCCCAGTGGCGGCTGTTTCGGGGGGGGGGGGGAGCCTTGCCCCCCCCCCCCCCACTCGGAGAACTGGGGAGCAAGTGCCCCCCTTGCCCCCCCCCCCCCCGGTTGATACGCCCATGCATACATGTGTGCTCTCCGGGTTTATCGGGATCATCAAGACAGGTATACATTTATTCGTGGAGTTGAGTGTGCCACCAGCCCGCTTTAATTATAAGTGTGTTTGTGGTAAAAACAAAACAGCGCAAAGACAAGGACGAAGTAGAAGGAACAACAGGACACAGCGCTGTTTCAACTGAAGATTTATTCGTGAAGGCGTCTGTTATAAAGAGCAAACATTCCACCCGAAAAAATCAAGGAAAAAACACGAAAGATATATAACATGTCACGTTTTTCAATATAACACTGTCACTGCTTTTGCCCTCATCGTTCTAGGAACTGTCGCTCCTTATCCGAAAGTACGATTGACGGGGCGCTTACACAGTCAGGACCAAGTCGCGCAATATCACGGGCTTCTATTATTTCCCGCGTCACTCTGTCCTTATTCTTAAAAACCACTTGGCATCTCTCGAAGGCGGGAATGCACCCACAATCTCTGCAGTGCACGCCTAAGTGCCCTGACACGACTTTAAAAACGTTGTATCGATGTTCTCTGAGTCGATCGTTTAAACATCTTCCCGTTTGTCCTATATATCGACGGCCGCAAGATAAAGGAATCGAATAGACCACTCCTTGCACACAAGAAACGAACTGATTTTGGTGTTTCGTAGTGCACTTGATCTTGTTGTCAACATCTGAATTTACTTTTCTGCACAGCCCTGCCAACTTATTAGGTGCCGAAAAGACAACCTCAACGCCTACTCTACTTCCCACTTTCTTCAGGTTATGTGAGATGCCATGAAGATACGGTACAACGGTGACGTTTTTGTTCACTTGTCTAGCCTTCAGGGTGGAGTTACTTCGCCTTTTCTTTAGTAAGGTCTCAGCCACTGCAGTTAATAGGTACACCGGATAGCCAGCAGTCCGGAGTCTAGAAGCTTGTTGATTAAAACTGATATCAACTTGGTGCGAGCACGACTTGTCCAGAGAATTTTGAAAACACAGGTTAACTACCCCTCGTTTTACAAGCTTAGAGTGAGCCGAGGTGAACGGCAGAAGTGGTTTATTGCTTCGTGGTTCATATCCCCAACACGTATGAGCATCCCAAAAGTGAAGACGGAGGTCTAAAAACCTAATAGAGCTATTTATAGGCAGCTCATGCGCCAAAATGAGTGGTTTAAGGCTATCACTGAAAGTAGTTAAAACAGAAGAAACTTCTGCTCCGAAGGCCTCTTTGTCACAATCTAATAAAACCAAATAATCGTCCACAAACCTAAAAACTTTTGCAACCTTAAAACCTTCAAGCTTTGTCAAAAGGACTCTATTATAAAATGCGAGATAAATGTCACTCAGCACGGGAGCTATGCACGATCCTATACAAACACCATTCTTTTGGATAAACACATTGTCATTCCAGGTCGCAAACGTCGACTTCAAATAAAACGCCAGAAGCTCTAGAAACTTGCTCACACTAAGCCCTGCTTCATTTTGAAACGCCACATAGCCATGCCTATCAATGCATTCTTCAACACTTGCCATTAGCTTGTCATGCGGGAGCGAATAATACAGATCTTTTATGTCTATCGAGCAGGCCAAAAGACTCCTGCTAGAATGGTCTTTTAGATACCCAATTATTTCTTCTGAATTCTTAACTCGAAAAGGGTCATCTATCACAAGCACATTCAAACTCTTCTGTAGGAAGGTAGCCATAGATTTGTGCCACGTCCCATTTTCCGATGCAATAACACGCAGAGGACAATCTACTTTATGTGTTTTGGCTGAAAAAAATAATTTGAGACTTAGGCCTTTACATTTTTCCACAGATAGCGCGAGTTTATCTAAACCTAGTCTTTTACATATCTTACGAGCATCTAGCTTAACTTTTGCAAGTGACACATCGTCCCTGTTAGAAAAAGTAGCATAGATAGCATCAGACGCTTTTTCCAAAAACATGCCCTTTGGTGCAACAACAAAGCCGCCTTCTTTATCTGCTGGTAGTAGCGACAGATTGTTATCCTTTAAAAAGGAAACAGTGCTCTTCAGAGGAATCTTATACCCGGAAGGCTTAGAGTTCATCAAGACATCCACTCCTTCAGACACACATCTTTCCGTCTCCGATTCCGGTGCTCTTGAAGAGACTTGTCTCACCATTGATAGAAGTTCTGGAGATGTTTTCTTCGGCTCCACGGCGAACTTGGGGCCTTGGCACAGGACCCTTTCCACTTGCTTCGGGAGGTCGGTTCCACCCAATTTGTGGACCTTGTTTTCAGCAGCTGGAGTTGTCTTGGTCACGCCGGCTCGAAGGTGCAACAAAGTTTGTTGCCACAGAAAGTCAACAGTTCTGTCAACTGTACGTGAAAACTCACGCCACCGAGCATCACTCCTGTACGGGTTGGCCCTATCCTGAAGACGTATGAACAGGCACTCTCTGTAAAGTCGTGTCTGTCGTTCACATTCTGAACGGAGGATCCTGCAAACCCGCATTCCATGGCCCTGTGAAGGACCGTACGCACCAAACAAGATCCGGACTTCTGGAGGCAGGAGTTTCCGGCGAATGAAGAAGGACAGCATGCGGGAGCGGCAAATCGTGCCCGCTATAAGCGTTACCAGGACGCACGGGTCCAAACTCAAACATTGAAAAGAGCCCGATGTATAAGAAATATAGTTGATTAACGTGGATGTTTGGGCTAGTTGGTAAGACATGATAAAAAGCTGTGTCCTGTTGTTCCTTCTACATCGTCCTTGTCTTTGCGCTGTTTTGTTTTTATCATGTCTTACCAACTAGCCCAAACATCCACGTTAATCAACTATATGTGTTTGTGGGTTCTGCTTCTTTCGGAAATGCGTATACGGGGATGCTCCCGAATTGCGAAGAGCCAGTTCTGGCAACTGAAGTAATAGCGAGGGGACGAGGTTTATCGCGCCCTTTATCTATTGAGTGCTATCTCCAGTTGTGACGTCATACGTCCGCTGCGCTACCCCATGGTACGTGTTGATCAACCCCGTGTTTTCGTAAGTTCACGTGGCTTTAAGTAAGACTAGCCGCCGACAGTCACATACGGACTAACTATCACTGGAATAAGAATGATTCGCCGCCGACGATTGGCTGCGGACTAAGTACGCTGGACTAAGTACTTCACCTTCGATAATCGCCCGCGGGCCAAGTACGCTGGACTAAGTATGGCCGCCTACGAGCGGCGGAGAAAAGTTCAACATGCAGAGAAAAGCTCACCCAAGAACAGCTCACCAGAGAAAAGCTTACCGCAAAATCGGCAGACGCGGAGAGAAGCTCGTCGGCCTTTGAGCGAATGCGCAGAAAAGCTCACCGATTTTTTTTTTCTTAGCTTAGCGGATTTCTTAGCTTAGCGGACGTGGCAATTTAACACAATTAGAATTCGTCGCTTCATAAAAAATCATTGTCCTCTCTTTTGCAATGTTTTTAAAGTTTATTGGGCATATTTACTAATTCCTCGGAAATTAGTAATCACCCAGTCTGTACATTATTGATGCCGCAAGTATAAAATCAGTACATCGGACAGCCATAAAAAAGACAACAATTTACAGCTTGACAGTGCGCCGTCAGTAGCTCTGTAAGATAAATAGTTTTTTTTTTTTTTTTTTTTTTTTTGCGAGTTCATACGAATAGCGGTGCGTGAACCGTTTCAGCTCCTAAGATTGTGTGGTGCCTGATAGATCAGTAGGTGTTTGTTGATGTAATCAGTGTCGGCTAAGCTGCTTCCTTTCTGTTGTTTTAATTCATAAAACATTAGTTGCGAGAACTGCTGCGTGGTGCACGTTAAAGACCCCAGGTTAGCGGTTGTACCGCACTGGCTAAATTGCTCATCTACAGCTGAGACACCAGACGCCCACTGAGGCAGACTAACTTCCGGCTGTATAAACATACACACAACAATTTGCTGTCGTGTTTGTTGTCTTCACTCCGTCTTCGTCGTTTGAGCGGTTTTATCATGTATAACGTTTACCCACTCACCCAATTCGCTACCTTACAGAAGACTAGTTCTTATATAGGTCACGACTCACGAGTAACAACAGTGACAGTGTGCAGATCTGAAGGTGATGAGTGGCTCGCCGTAGAAGGACACTGTCACACAAAGGCAACGTGTGGACTGTGGAAACACCAGCACGAACGGCTATAAAACGTGCATGTCCATGGAAGAAAGAAACCTCGATATCCTACTCACCATCCTTACCTGTTTTCAAAGGTTAACAAGAGCTTCAAAGATAATTTCAGGCACCGCGTTGTTGCGCATGCACTTTCGAAATTTCGGCATTTGCAGTTTTTTTTTAGGTTTTTGGTCAGACATTATTCAGCTTTCGAACTTCTTCCTGTTCTTCAAATTCATGAAGTTTTCAGTTAGGCTTTCGCTGCCTAGAAAGTATACCACAAAAAAATCTCGCCCACCATTATTAATTTCGGAGCAATGTACCCAATAAGCTTAATAAATATTACAGAAAAGGACTTTTTCTTTTTTACAAAGCTGAAAAATTTTAATGATAATAAATTGATATATGTTACGCATAAATTATCAGCCTCCATATAAAAAGAAGAAAAAAAATTGGTGAGTTTTCCTCCGCATAGCTCAATGGCCGGTGAGCTTTTCTCCGGGATTCGCCGCCTAGGGTTGTCTGCTGTCTCTTTTCTTGGCAGTGCAGTGGAGGTTACATGCACGCGTTCCCTCTCCCATTTTGAGCGCTGAATAAAGCTGTGCGCGGGCTCTCCTCCTCTTCATTGCATAGCCAAGAAAAGTTGTTGCCGAGTGTTAGCGACACCACCTAGAGGAGAAGGCCAGAACATGCCTCCAGTGACGTCACAGCAGCAGGCTGACGTGCGCAGCGGTAGAGCTGAACTGAAGGCTTCGCGCGTACCTTTTACGTCGTAGAAACGCGGGATTTCGCACTATTTATTTTTTATAAGTAGGGTGTGTACTTTCCGGTGTTTATTTGTGGGAAAAATCGGCGGATGTTTTTCGGTGTTTATTTATTTCCGAAACACCGGTGTATTTCGGTGGAGCGTCTCACGACAAGGCTAAAATCGGTGATTATCGGTGAAAAACAAAATGCGATTGATCACGGACAGAGAGTTTCAATTTTATTCCCATATTTCCTACACTTATTCTCGAGGAAGCATCTATTTCTCCCGCTTGGTTATTCTAGTAGATGTAAGCATACTTCGAGAGGCTTGCATCCGTCATGGCAGCAGGTTCCTTGCGGTTCACAACACGCAATTTTGAAAACGCACGCTCCACATTTGCGCTGGACACAGGAAATCCCAAAATGTCCAGCGAGACTTGGGACAGTAGTGGCCAGTCAGGTAAATGAAGTTTCCAAAATAACACTGGATCAACGGTGCTAGTCACAGCCTACTGGCGGTAACAAAGAAACTCTGATTCTAGGTCACTCAGCTTGCGCTCGTCTCGGAGGACCAGCCGATAGTTACTTTCATAAGGCACAAATCCCTCTGGCAGCTCCACTTTAATGCACTGATTAACAATTTGCACGCGGAACCAGAACGACGATTCATCCATGAAATCTAAGTCATCAGAGATATTTCAGGAAACAGTCCTAAACCACTTGCTTTGAATCATCTGATAGTGGGCAGAGAAAGAATCAACAAGGTTTAACGTCTCACGTTGAGGAAACCCGCAGACGCGGAACGGACGCGCCTTCTCAAATACTTCTGCAAATTTTTTTACAGAACGGTCCTTTTTTATACAGCGAAAAACCCCCACGCCAACAAAACCCTTTTTCCGTTTCCCCAAAACAAAAACCCACGGAAACTAAACAGATAACAATGAACGCATCTCAGTTCTCAAAGGTCAGTAGCCCTGTACGACACGGATGTTGGCAGTGTCTTCCAGGAACCAGAGCAACCTCTGAATACATGACTTGCACCGACATCACTTGGCCAGACACAATGGGGAAAGGGCACGTGAGAGCGTACCGTCCACTGTGTTAATTTTTCCACAAAAGGGGGCCATGTGAGACACAATGGGGGAAAGGCGTGTGAGAGCTTAGCTTCCACTGCGTTAACTAGACGCTTTTGACCCCCAGAAAGGAGGGCGGACTGACGCCACGTGCAAGCCATGTATAGACACTCGAAGAATGCAGGATCCACGAGATAACACGTTTGACGAACCTCTACGGGGAAAGGGTTTCGCTAGGTGGGTTTTTTTTCGACCGGTGTTTTTCGGTTTTAACCAGGGCGAAAATATCCAACCACCGGTGTTTTTCGGTTTTAACCGATTTTGTATTTTCGTCACCGACGGATGTTTATCGGTGTTTTTCGGTTAAAACCGGAAAATACACACCCTATTTATAAGCTAACATGAGAGCTGTGAACGCCGAGTGATTTAAAGAACAAATTTTAGGACCCAGGAAAAATTATTATAACCTACCAAATTGTAGTGATATACAAGAAAGTTATATCTTGAGACAATGTGTTACTTTTTAAACAATAAACTGGGTGGTGTAATTATCTCTAAGGAAATGGGAGTTGTATAAAAAAGAATCCCTATTAAATGGCAATAATCGAAGTAGTGGAACCAGATCACGGTGTAAGATAATACTCTTCAGGTGAGGACAGCGCGCTCCTCGTGAAGTGCAGATAAAGTTCGCTTTTCACTCTCTCTCTTTCTCTCTCTCTCACTATGGTTTCAAGCGGCGCCGGCAGATGACTCGTCGACCCGTGGGTACGGCAAAGACGGCTCGTGCCGCCTCATGCTCGACACGCGCAGAGCTCCAGCGAGGTTGTCGCTCGTGCAGAAAGACCACGGTGTACCGGGGTGTCATGGCAACGAGATAATTTGTTTCGCTCTCACACAGTTTCGCCGTTTGGCCGCCGGCGACACTGTCAGCCGCGGGCACGGTGGCCGAGGAATAATGCAGCCTTTCGGATGCCCGTCGAACGAACACTATCTGATTCCTCGCGCCGCGCGTTCAGCCCCGCCGTGTCCTCACCTGAAGAGTATTATCTTGCACCGTGGACCAAATAAAATGACCTACAGTAATACTACGCCGTTTAGTTTCAATGGACCGATCTCACCAAGCGTTCGGCGCATGCGTGACGCCGCCATAACTTTAGCTCGCAGGAGGCAGGCAGCAGTGCACAAGACGGCTCGTGCCGCCTCGTGCTCCACACGCGCAGAGCTCCAGCGAGGTTGTCGCACGTGCAGAAAGTCTAAAGCTCCCTCGATGCATTGCGGCAGCGGTGGCGTAGTCAAGCCTGCTTCAGACAGTTGCGTTTGACTGCGTTTGACTGCGTTGCGGCAGCGAGAAACCAGGACATCCCTGCTGCTTATATCGCGTGTCAAGATGATTCCTTGAATTGGATTCCATGCTTCATACGAAGCATAGATGTGCCGGTGACTCGCTTTCGGTTCTCGACGCAACGCAGTCAAACGCACTCAAACGCAAGTGTCTGAACCGGCCTTCAAACTGGCTGGTGAGATCGGTCTATTGCTGCAGGTCCCCAAGAGTTTCCTCAGCCTCCAAACTCCCTACAGCTGGACTCCGGCAACAGAGGAAAACAGGAGCATGCAGCAAGCATTCGAACGGCTGTCCAGTGGTAGATGCTGCAGAAGTAGAGGAAAATATGGAACCTGTTGTGGGGGCCGCGAGGTCGTTCCACGTTATTTAAAGTGAGGACTTCGAACGATACAACGGAACGACGTCTGCCTGTGATGGCGGCTTCAGAACATTCTCTTCACGAGGTCTCCGAGAGCCATCTCTTTTATTTTGATGAGAAAGATGGATTTGTGGGTGTGTTGCACCCTTCACGTTCACATTCACGGCCTAAAGGGGGCGCGTTGGCGCCTATCAAAATATCTGTCCTCTGAATGATCGTCGTAGAACAGCAGTACGAGGCGGGGTCTGCGAGGCGTAAGTAATACTAATTTTGCTTTATATGAGCAATATTAGAGCCTTACTTTATTTTTTTCACGTTAGGAAGGTGTCGGCATGCACCTTTAGTGTGAAGCCGATCATCCAGGAGCTAGGAAGCGAGATTCTCACACCGTGGTACCACCATCGTTGAAAGTTGCCAATGCCCCCCTTTAGCGAGGAGCCCCAACGAGCGAATAAATAAAACAAAAAGAACAACAACATACAATGGGAACGCTAGCTGTGGTCATGAGTTTGTCCAGTGAACTTGAGCAGATTTCTTCCGAGACTTCGGACTTTCCTCGCGCGTCTCACATGTGATGAGGTTCACGGGCGCGTGCCCCAGATAGGCTGGCTTTAGACGCTCGAGAGCGATGGTGTCTCGTCGTCCATTGATCTGCACAACAAATCCACTTGGCTTCTTTTACAAAACCGGAAACGGTCCCATATAGTTAGGGTTGTTCGTTTTCAGGTTTTATATTTTTTTTTTAATTCGGGGGGTAAAAATCGGGTGCTATTTTTCAAGCTGATAATCGGGGAGAAATCGGGTTTTGTGTGGAAACATTTTGAAATTCGGGTATTCTCGGGTTAAATTTACAAATGTACTAAATAATACATTTATTACTTTTTTTTTCCTTCCCACCCCAATATAGTATTCGAGTGTGGCAGATAATCGTCGTCTCGCCATTCCCGAACGTTAAGCTTGCCGTCGGTCGCTTCAGGGGAAGCACCGCTCAGAGAATCCTCCTCTTTCTCAGGTGTCAACAAAATCCCGCACCGTTTGAGGGACTGTCTTCTTCGATCAGATATTTTGCTATGGAATGAACTTGTTAAGGTTTTCCGATCTGCTTAGCCGGACTGACTGGCTCGGACGTTGCTCGTGAGAAAGGTAGACCGCCAGCGAGATGGCCATGCTACCCGAGAGACCAGGCTGGGCTTCGAGACCTAACAGCGGTCGAAGGGGGATTGATAGTGCATTTCACAAGCTGCGTGCAGCAGGGCCGAAGCTACGTGGCGTGCCGAGGCGGTTCCACATAAACAGCGGGGGGACGGAAATGTACAGAGCGCGACACTGTTAGCGCGAACAAGCGATAGCCGGTTTTTCCAGTTTTTCTCTTTGAAACCAAGGCATGTCATCCAAGTTAATATTGCTACGGAAAGAGCTCATTTAGTTCTATAATGTAAGCGATAAAATTTCATGCTCGCTAATACTATTTAGAAGTAAAATTCGAAAATTTGCCGATGTCGTGTTCGCGCTAACTGTGTCGCGATGTGTACCTCCGAGGCCCCAACGCCTATTGTCACTTTTCTTCAGCCTGCCTCCGTAAAATGTCACGGAGAGTTAGGCGCGCTCGTTGGGCGGTTGGTTGAGAGCCGTGTAGCGTTCACAGTGCTGCACGCAGCTTGCGAAATGAACTATAGGTCACTGTTGTCCCGAGTTAGGGTAGCTAGCGTGTGTGCACCGCAAACTCCGTGCGGCGTAAAATTAAATAGGTTGGTTATGTGGTTTTAGAATTCGGGGAGAAATCGGGTTTAACCCGATTCTCCTGAAGCACGTTCGGGGTGTAAAAATCGGGTAAAATCGGGTTTTACTCGAAAACAAACAACCCAGCTGTTTGGCGCACGAACACATGCGTTGAACTGTGCAAATCTTGAGAGACATAAGGCGTCTTCGCAGATACCGCTCGCGTTGGCACTGCAGTGGTTGAAGGTCCGCGAAGATGTTTTTCACCTTTGTGGCGTAGTCTTCTGATTGGGGGGACGGAGATCCAAAAACTGTAAGCTTGATGTGCCCAACGAGTGCTTCTCCTTGAATGCCAGCCTTCTGTGTTGGGGTTGAAGGAGAATCCAGGGACGGACATCTTGCGGGCTGCCACAGACGCCCCAGAGACGGCGGCAGATGCTCCGGTGGCCGCGTCCTTGGCCTTGCTGTCGAGGTCAAGCCCTCGTCGCATTGTGGTGGATCTCGTCACCCTCGCGGCATCCTTCATAGTTTTCCTTGGAACGCCAAGTTTGGAACCTGTGGGGGCCGCAAGGTCTTTGCACGTTATTTAAAGTGACGACATAAAACGATACAGCGGAACGACGTGTCTACCTGTGATGGCGGCTTCAGAACATTCTCTTGCACGAGCTCTCCGAAGCATTTGCATGTACTGCGCCTCGATCCATCTCTTTTATTTTGATGAGAAAGGGAGAATGTAGTATTCTGAGTTTAGCTTTAGTCAACTTCAGCGGTCGTATGGGCACGAATTCTGAACGAGAGAAGCGCGTGCCCCACTTGCAGTGGCGCGTGCTCAGCTCGTGCGAATATCGCTTTAGAACAGTTGACACTGAGATTTGGAATAAACAAGTAGACCGTCACCGGTGTCCTTCCTCGCCGTCGGCGGGGCCCGCGAGGACGCGGGCCCCCGCCGCTACCGGGTCCCCTTCGCGCGGATGAACCTGACGCTCACTCCCCGGCCACGACGACGCCTGCGGCAGAGGCTGCCGCTCCTTGCCCGACTTTGACAAGGCAAGACATCGCCACCACCGGCATTCAAGGCCATTCACTCAGCCTTGTGCCGCTACCCGACAGCACCTCTTGAACCGCCACCTCACTACCAACATCGGCCACCTCCGAAAATACAAAATGGCGACGAGGATGGGATTCGAAAAGGGCAACGACAGTTTTAAGGCAAGCTCTGCGTCCCGGTCGCATAGTTGGCAAGAACAGGCGCATCTTGAACGTTTTTTGCTTTGTTTTTTTTCTTCGCAGCCTTGCGGCGTTTCTTTATGACTATTTCGGGCCAGTCGAGCTAGCGTTTGGTTTTCTCCTTTTCTCTTGGTCTTTTCGTGCAGCCTACTTCGAGCCAGGTAGTACTCGTTTCTCCGAACCAGAGCGTCTCGGAACTCCTGTACGCCTAACGTTCCGAATCCCAGGGTCAACTGTTCTAAAGCGATATTCGCACGAGCTGAGCACGCGCCACTGCAAGTGGGGCACGCGCTTCTCTCGTTCAGAATTCGTGCCCATACGACCGCTGAAGTTGACTAAAGCTAAACTCAGAATACTACAATGGATCTGTGGGTGCACCCTACACTGTGAAGGGTGACAGTTTGCGCGAGAAAAGCTTCTGGTATTTTAGCTTCAGGACAATTTGATTAAGCTAAAATCTCAATTTCAGAACCTAAGAGACTAATAACGGGCTAGACACCTTCGCTTACGTTTGTTGTAGATTACTTGAGTGATAATATAAACAAGTCGACAGATACCACCATTGGAGTCCATTGAAATACTCTCCGAATCCAGCAAAGGTCAAATGCGAGCAATATATATAAATAAATATTCCCTCTTTCTTTACTTTGCCCCAGTACTTGGGCTGTCTCAGTTGTGATTCTCTCTCCATGGCCCAGACTGTATTTAACATGTTGCTCGAGTGCATGCAGCTTTTCTGCTTCGGCAATCTTGTTTAAAAACAGAGACACAAAAAAGAACGAAATAGTATACATAACCTGCAATTCATTCAGACCATCAGCAGCATTTATTGTGAGATGTAAATCTATTAGCGGCGAGATGTTTCGGTGGCGCCCTCGTTCGGTTACCTTTCGTGACGTCATTACCTTGTGAGCAACAAGTTCGATGGTGTTTGTAGTGGACATGGTGGAAGCCTGAAATCATAGCGCTCTCGAAGCAACACTGCCAACACCATCAAAATTGAAGTTCTTACATTCCTCTTATTTCCGTCGATGAGACATCCTTTGCTGACGTCATAGTCAGCATTCGGCCAATAGGTGAGCGGCGTTTGACAAGTTCCGGTTCCTTAGGAAATTTTGTTTCACTAGTGGCAAGCTGACGACAATGAGCTGCAAGCCTGAGCAAGCATAATTATGAAACCTCCAGACTGTAGTTTTCAGAACCATGCTTAGACAACCTTGCAGATGATCGTCATCGCTCACGTCGCCAATAGTGCTGCTCCTGCAATTGTGGCCAAATTTCTTTATTTTCATATACCAGCTGCGATTCATGCGTTGCCTGCCCTGTCAACCAAGCCTAAAATGTTGGTTGAAGTTTCGCCTGCAGCTACAGGCCATACCTCGATAAAGTCAAATATTAAAATTTACACCTCCTACGAAAAACACGCTAAAAAAAAATAAAAAAAAAACGAGCGCGCCGACAGCTAACGTCGTCACAACCTCCACAGGGCGAACGGGACGAGACGGGGAAGAATTCTGTCCTCGCCGTGACGTCACCCCGGTTCGCCGTAAGGGGGCGTCACGCGAACTTCTCGGGGCTATATTGCCGTCGACCATCGCCTGCAGACTAAAGGTCTGTTCACACGATGCATCTTTTAGGCGCGCAACAGTTTCGCGACACTCAAGTTTCGCGAAATGTGCTCGTTCACACGTACCGCTTCACGTGCAACAACGATGACGTTTTGACTCGCGAAAATGGTTTCGGTGTTGACCATAATGTGGCGCTCCGAATCAGATCGCTATCTATCTGGGGACCTGCTTTGGGCATTTTATGCAGTCAATTCAATTCAATACTTGGAGCGATCTCGCATGTGCGTAAAGCCGATTGAGGCGGCAACCTGTACGTGCAGGACATGTGCCGGCGCCGAGCCCGTACGCAGCCAATCGATGGTCACCTAGAAACAAGCTGGACCGATTATGACTCGCCGATGACGGTGCCCTGGGGCCTGCGGACTAGGTATACTGGGCTGAGTATGACTCGCCGTCGACCGGTCGTCTGAGGGAAAAGTATGCTGGACTAAAGGCCTGTTCACACGATGCATTTTTCTCGCGCATCTAGTGTCGCGAAATGTAGTTTCGCGAAATGGTTGCGCCGTCTGAACGAGTCCGAAAAGGACGCGCGCATCTAAAAAAAGTTGCGCGCACACCTCGCTTCTGGAGCGAGCTTTTGCTGAAACTTTGCCGAGTCCTGTCAATCACTCTGAGGGCGCCGCCAATGGCCGCTGAGAAACGCTCTCACGTGGCCTTTTGAGGGGGGAGCGAGCTGTTTGAGAAGACCACTTCACTGCCGGTGTTGTAGCCGAGCCAAATCCGAAAAAACCGAAACCACGAACGGTGGATACTGCCGGCGCTTCCGCAAGCACGTCAAGCACCACTGAAGGAAAAGTGAGTAGCATATCGGAAAAAAAATCCAGCGATGGACGAAGACAATTAGCGGGAGTTGGCGAGATTATAATAGAGCTCATAGCGTTGTTGTCGTGACGATACCGCTGGATAATACCCCTGTTACACGGGCACCCTCAACCGTGGTTAACTCAGCTTTAACTGCTGTTACGTGGCACCACAGTTACCACACTATACTCTCAGACAGCTATTTCAGAAGAAGTGAAGAGCGCGTGTGCACTGCTTTGATGGGTGCTCAAAATGCTCAAGCGCACGTTCGCCAATAGCTTTGACTGCATAGCCGCAGAATGTTGTCCGCAAGTATTGTGCGCTTACTGTGGCTTAGCGTAACTGCAGTTAAGTGCGCCCGTGTAACAAGGGTATAAAAGAGACCATCGAGTAAACTGAAACCAAGTTTGCTTTGTTTACAAGCGAACGTGAAACCATTTGCGCCCTCTGAAACAGTGCACAGTAAAATCGGGGCAGACATGGGCGCCGAGAAGTAACCAGATTGGGCACGTAGCGTTTCTATGAATACCACACTCTTAGAAAAAAGGGGACCAAAAGGAGGTAACAGACCGCCTTTACCACCCTCCTCCCGGCCAGGGGTAAAGCGCCCCCCTTGTTACCTCCTCCGGCGCCGCAGATAGGAAGAATGCTGTGCTACCAGGTGAAGTTCGCCGCGAAGGAGCAACCACGGAGTCAAGTGTTACCTCCCCGAGGGTGCACCTGTTTTGCACTGCCAAAGCCTGGGTGCTGCGATTGGCTGTGGAAAGGCGCAAACGAGTTCGCTAATTGGTCTCCTCGTATGACACGTCATTCATCGCGCATGCGTGGGAGAGCGCCTGCTCGGCCGGCCGGGAACGTCGGTGAGGAAGCCGCCGGCGCTCGCGGCATAACGGTCTTCTCGAACGTTCGACGGAGGCGTCCCAGCGCAGGAACGTTCTTTATTGTTCTGTTCGGCTCAGTCTCTTCTTACGAGGTCACCGAGAGCGCTGGATTGACTTCAGTCGAAGATCCTAGTCGTGTGCACCTTATTCAGGTAAGGAAATGTTCTGCACGGGCGGCAGTTGGCGTCGGTTATGACCGCCCGGGAAGACGACCCCCCCCCCCCCCCCCCCCGTCTTCCTTAGACAAAGGGTTGGCGGACATGTTGGCACGTCTGAAGGCGTCGAGCGTTCGATAAAATTAGTGTGTGGCGCGAACGCAAACACGGTTTAGACCATCGAAGTTCATAAAGAGCAAGAACAGGAATGACTGTCGCTTGCACTAGCGCATATTTAGAAGGTTGACATACGCTAACCAGTGGCGTAGCCAGCAGCTTTTCCCGGTGTATGCGTGTGCGGGTGGAGGAAGGGGGGGAGCGGCGGTTCAGCGAGCCGCGGGCGGCCCGGCGCCAAGACGCCTTTTGAATTGGGGGTCACCTACGTTTAAGGCGTGAGGGGTATGAGGTTTTCTCATTTTTTGGGCCGTTGGTGTGTCGCGTTCGGACGTTAAATTGAGCATTTGATCAAATATTTAAAAATCTCAAAAGATTTTTTATTTTTTTTTTTTGCAGAGCAGTAGTCGATCAGACATTCATTGGCGGCACCGGCCAACCGGGGCGATTAATTCTGAACGTTGTTGATATTTGTAAAAGTCGGTGTTAAACACTGGTTTTTAATATCAACTTTTTTTTTTTAATTTAACGATGTTTAATAAATAGTTTGGTAAAATGTCACGTTACCTTGAAATACCGAATATAAATGTCTGAACTAATTATTTGTGCGCTTCGTAAACATTAATAGTAGTATATTACGGAATAAAGTCATTAAGTTGTTGCCGGCAGAGAGACTAGCAATTATAGTGTTGTCTTGGCTTTTTTTTTCTTTTTTTTTGCGTGTGATCAGACTCCTTTTAAAAGTCTAATCATTCAGTAGGCGAGTTAGATGTGGCTCAAGTTGGCATTATTTGAAGTTGATTTAATATATTTCTTTCGTCCTGCGGCAACGTTGCAGGGTGATTTTGTCGAGAGTACTGGATGCCTGCTTCCTTGGACGCATCTCGTGACAGTTCTTAACACTGTTTACTGCAGGTAAGCGTAGTGCGATATTTTATTTTGATTTTATTATTCCCATTTGTACACTTGAAATGGGGCTCTTGATCTTTATGTTTATTTTGTGTGTCTGCTGTTTGTTGATTTCCGAGAGAAAATTGAGTGTATACGTCGAGTAAATAAATTAGATCAAGACACACAAGGCGCTTGAGTGTGTCTTTTTCGGTGTTATTTTTTTTTGTGTGTTTTCGTGCTTGTGTGCTGTTCTTCTCCTGTCTAAATAAAACATAGATTCAATTTTAAATTTTATTCTGGCAAATTACTTCGGCAAAAAAATTTACATTTTGCCGAAGTTCGACATTCGGCAGTTAGAAATTATTCGTGCGCTTCGCAAGCATTAATAGTAGTATATTACGGAATAAGGTCATTAAGTTATTGCCGGCAGAGAGACTAGCAATTATAGTGTTGTCTTGGCTTTTTTTTTTTTTTTTTTGCGTGTGATCAGACCTTTTTTTAAAATTCTAATCATTCAGTAGGCGAGTTAGATATGGCTCAAGTTTGCATTATTTGAAGTTGATAGAATATATTTTTTTCGTCCTGCGGCAACGTTGCAGGGTGATTTCGTCGAGAGTACTGGATGCCTGCTACCTTGGAAGCATCTCGTGACAGTTCTTAACACTTTACTGCAGGTAAGCGTAGTGCGATGTTTTATTTTGATTTTCTTGTTCCCATTTGTGCACTTGAAATGGGGCTCTTGATCTTTATGTGTATTTTGTGTGTGTGCTGTTTGTTGATTTCCGAGAGAAAATTGAGTGTATACGTCGAGTAAATAAATTAGAGTAAGACACACAAGGCGCTTGAGTGTGCCTTTGTCGGTGTTATTTTTTTGTGTTTTCGTGCTTTTGTGCTGTTCTTCTCCTGTCTAAATAAAACATAGATTCAATTTTAAATTTTATTCTGGCAAATTACTTCGGCAAAAACATTTACATATTTGCCGAAGTTCGACATTCGGCAGTTAGAAATTATTCGTGCGCTTCGCAAACATTAATAGTACTATATTACGCAATAAGGTCATTAAGTTATTGCCGGCAGAGAGACTAGCAAGTATATTGTCTTGGCATTTTTTTTTTTTGCGTGTGATGAGGCATTTTTTAAAGCTGATCATGCAATAGGCGAGTCAGATGAATGAGTTTGCATTATTTGAAGTTGATTGAATATATTTCTTTCCTACTGCGTCAACGTTGTAGGGTGATTTCGTCGAGGGCACTGGGTGCCTGCTACCTTGGACGCAACTGCAGGTAAGCGTAGTCAGATTTATTATTTTAATGTACTTGTTCGCATTTGGGCAATTGAAATGAGGTTCTTGATTTTTAAGTTTTCTTTTGTGTGTGGTGTTCGTTCATTTTTCAGAAAAAATTGAGGGTATACTTCGAGTAAATAAATTAGAGTAAGACACAAAAGGCGCTTGAGCGTGTCTTTTTCGGTGTGTTCTTTTTCTGTGTTTTTGTTCTTGTGTGCTGTTCTTCTCATGTCTAAATAAAACATAAATTCAATTTTAATCTGGCAGAGCACTTCGGCAAAAAATATTTGTATATTTGCCAAAGTTCGGCAGTTAGGTTTGGCGGTCATAGGGATCTGCTGTGCTGCTGAGTAGCTAATCTGGTGTAGCGCTCTGTGGTGTATGTTCTTCCTCTGCCCTTGTCTTAGAGCGCAATCATGTTTTTTTCACGTACAATACCAACTCGCCCAGCAATCAGCACTTGTGTATACTAACCTGCTACAGTAGTTGTACCCCTTTGACTAAGATTTGTTATAAGAACTTGAAATTGGGCGAGTTGGTTATTCATGTTTTTCGACGTAGCGCACTCGAGAAACTGTCACTCAAGCATTCACACACCCAAAGAAGACACCGTGCGTGTGTTCATTGGGTGTGTGAATGCTTGAGTGACAGTTTCTCGAGTGCGCTACGTCGACAAACAAAAATAAGATTTGTTAGTCACCTAAGTAAATCGGGGTGACAAATTTAAACATGACCGGTGAATACAAAGTGCTTACTAATCTATGATTACCACCCGCCATGTGATAATTTTAGTCAGTGGTAATTAGTCAACAGTTAAACTGGTCACGTCTGGTAAGTATGGTCGATGCTTTATAATGCTGGAATGAGAGGATCATCAAATGCTACAAATGCGTCTTGGGAAAATCTAATATTTCTTCACAGTTTCTTCAAATTCGGGATGATATGTTTCAACTTCATATCACATGATTTCCACATTTTTTTGGTTCCAGGCAGGCAGTGCAATCTACTCGGTGGCTGTCAGCTCAAGCCTCATTACTCCTGAGGCGCCCAGCTATGTGGCAGTGGAGGGAGACCTCGAAGCCGCGTCGCCTGCTGAGGCAGTCCTGGTTGCATTCTGCCTCTAGATCATCTTTAGCGATGACTAGAGCTCCGAAAGTGTTGTTCCAGATGCCTTTATTACGCTTAGTGGATTCATCTTAAAACTTTTATAAGATGTCTAGTCATGCCATTGATTTTTATGCCATTTTGTTTGTGACAGTCACAATAAAACATTGTCATGTACTTTCAGAACTAGGCCGTCTTCATCTATTACAAGGCCCACCTTTGAAGCACGTACTATCACACCCACAAAGGGCCAGAGTACCTTTCTTTAGGGGATAAAAGTGATTCCATCAAGTGTGCATTTAACCTGTAATAAGGTGGTGAACTGGGCCAGTTGGTTGCTGTTATACATGATTGGGAAAACAGCTCGGAAAGCGCGGACTACGAAGAACAAACACGACAGGACAGCACTTTTCTGTCGTGTTTGTTCTTCGTAGTCCGCGATTTCTGAGCTGTTTTTCTCATCGTGTGTATTTAACCCCAAAGTGGATCATAGTTCCCTCCAAAAGGAGGTAAAAGCAGTGCCCTCAATTACGTCGTCTTACCTCTTAAAAGGATTGAAATTCCCTCCTGGAGGAGGTAAAGGCTGACCCTGAAAGGATGCACTTTTAACACCAAAAGGAACTAAGGTTACCTCCAAAAGGAGGCAATATTGCACCCTAACCTAGGGCGTAAGTTTGCACCCTCGTTGCAGGGGGTAACGATACCTCCAAAAGGGATCGCCCTGTGTGCAAGTCGGTTACCCCCTTAAGGAGGGTACTACAGTACCCTTTTTTTTAAGAGTGCATGTGCATTGATAGGAGCTTTGGCAATGAATTGGCTGCGTACGGGCTCGGCGCCGGCACATGTCCTGAACGTAAAGGTGTCCGCCTCAATCGGCTTTGCGCACATGCGAGATCGCTCCAAGTAGTGCAGTATGTGAGAGAAAAAAAAATTAAAGTGAATTGACTGCATAAAATGCGCAAAGCAGGTCCCCAGATAAATAGCGATCTGATTCGGAGCGCCACATCATGGTCAACACCGAAACTATTTTCGCGAGTCTAAACGTCATCGTTGTTGCACGTGAAGCGGTACGTGTGAACGAGCACATTTCGCGAAACTTGAGTGTCGCGAAACTGTTGCGCGCCTAAAAGATGCATCGTGTGAACAGACCTTAAGTATCGGAATCTGAAGCCAGTCTGTTCTCTGGGACAAACTGCGTCGCTTGTTTCACTCAGGCTCCCGCGGGCTTTTAAGGCACCTTCACTTGATGGGCTCTGCTATCGCTGTCTGGACAGTTATTATCAAGTCCGCCATGACGACAAGTCGTTGACGGCTGTTTCCAGACTACGCAACGAGCTATTAATTTTTTTTCACTAGCTGCTAATTCCAAGCAATCGTTGTGGAACTGTATGCGTACCGTGCTCGCATACGTCTTTTCTGTCGCCGGCGTATATCAACGACAAAAACGTTGAGTGGAGGGACGCGAATGTTCGAAGCGCTTTTGTATGCCTTGCGCGTTCCCTTGGCCCGCAATCCAGCACTCTGCTCTTTTTTCGTCTAGCATGTCTTCTAATCCAGTCAGGCGACGTAGATATGAACGCTGTGGTTTGAAAAATCTATGTTCATTTAAAAGTTTCTAAAGTGGTTAATCAAAATGTGTTGGTCAAAAAGAGGAGGAGAATAGTAGTTCCCAATGAGATAGTTAAAAGCGCCACTTGATAAAGCTTCAATTCATACACATTCTTTTTTAGGTTTCTAGATCGGTCCTTTGGCAAGACGCCACTGTCATGTCAATAACAATTAAAAGACCGCCACCAAATTTCTGGCATGTCGCAACCTAATCTCTGTCTCTCCGATGTACAATGTAGGAAGAAGGAAAATACAAGGTGCTAGATATCTCTTCTAAAAATCACGTTTCGGTTAAACATATTAAATTGTAACAGTCAGCAACAACGTTTGACTTGCGTTCGTCAGCTTTTGTCCGCAAGCCACGAACATTCTGATAATAGCTCTAAAGAATGCAAGCTATTTTCCGATGAGTTAGTAAATTCTGGCAGAAACGAACGTGAGTTGTCTAACTTCCCTAAAAACTGATGAAATATGCTCCCCTCGGGTCAGACTTCAGACTCGTTAATGAGGTAAAAGCAAGCATCGTCTACAGAAACGAGAAACGAGGAATAAAACGGAAACTTAGTCTTGAACTTCGTGCAACTAATAAATTCGTCATTCAGAAATAGGTTTACTAGAACGCTGATGTCTGCTGCATTGGTGTTCGGGCCGAGACGCCACACAAAAAGGGCCTTCCGAGCAGGGGCACGAGGAACTGAGGTCACCTTGGAGGATTTCGCGGTTCCCATCGATGGTTTCTGACGTCGTCGAGCACCCACCAAGGTGCCATAGTCTTTTATCCAGTTGTCGCTTCGTTGTCGTTCTGTCGCGTCTGTAGATTCGAGGCCCGCCGAATGTCCACTGCAGCTGCATAAACGTTTTTCCTACAAAAGTATGTGTGGACGTCCTATGTTCATACTTTTGCCGTTCTATTACCCCTTTGTCCATCCTATGGATTCCTGTAGACAGTTCTTGGACCATGTATAGACCGCTGATTTGCCATAGAACGGCCACAAGAACGCTATAGGGATCACCGCGAAACAAAAAGTTTTTCATTCCTTTCTTTTTCCATT
>JABSTQ010003773.1:0-19214 GCA_013358835.2 Ixodes persulcatus
AACCATGCACATCAATTCAGGCCCGAACCAGGGCGGCCCCTAGCGGCAAACGGGTCCGTTCCATCGGGGAACTTCTGCCAGTCGCTGCGTTGGTTGTGCGTTGTAGCGGCTTAGCGCTGTAATTTCCAAGGAAGCTATTCCGCACTAAGAAAGCCACAACAATTGATGCGGCAAACAATAGGTGACCGCCGCGACGCGGCCGGCATGCTCGCTTCCCATGGTGGAGTCAGCATGCATCTGCGGTTCACGGTCGAAGACTGCAGCTTTCTCGAGTCACCGTCGAATTCGTCTGCATATGTGGGTCGCAGCCAGGCATGCAGCGCTTTCGGGGCACCGTCGAATCCGTCCCCTGCTCGAGCCTCATCTACTCGAGCCTCTTCTTTTCTTTCTCTTCATTTCCTACCGCCTAACTTGGATCCCCTTCTCTTCCTCCTCTTCCCTTTTTCACCGCATAACGTGACACCCAGAAACAATAATTCGACCCTCATATCAAAATCGGTGATAAAATACAGCGTTCCTTCCATTGAAACTTTTTTCAGGTGCAGTCCTAAAGTTGTGAGTTTTGTAGGGATCCCAGAAAAGTGCGGCGAGTTTGTTTTCCGGTTAGCATTAGTGGGGTGAGTTTTGTCCGGGATTCGACATATTGGCGCTTATCGCGACGATTCGTTTTACATGCTTTGGCCACCATAGCGATTTCTGTCGCAGTTAAGTATGTGTTAATCAAGAAGTACGCAATTTTAATAATTCATACAATACTCTCTAGATGCTTTATCTTTTGTCTGGAATACACAACGAGGACGTGTGAAATGTCTGTCAACGGTGGCCTTGCTTCCGTCGTTTCCGCTCTGCGTTTTCTGGTCACATGACAAGCAGCAACAGCACCGACACTACGGCACACGGTACCATGACAAGGCTGCGATCCGACTTAAACTGGTTGGAGCACGGTCGCAGAGCCGCTGCGACAGTGCGACCGCGATTTTAGTCGGAAGAGCTAGAGGCGCACTTTTGTCACGAATGACAATTGATGAGGGGATAAAAACTGGAGCAAACTTAACGTTCAATGGGGCGAACTTGTGCCCAAAACAAAGTAGAAAAAGGCTAGCGTCGCCGGCGTCAATGGCGGCGTAACAGCAGGATCGAGCGGTCGGGCGAGACTAACCCGGCTTGCCACGCGGAGTACCTTTTGCTGCCGCGTGGGTTTCTGGAACATTCGCCCTAGAGCGTTCGGCGCGTAGAACATTCGTAACTGGATCAGTCAAGAAAGTTAAGTACAAAACGAGCGTGTTTGTAACAGTGATTAAGCATGAGGAAGATACACAGAAAGGGGGGGACGGACAACGTCCGTCCCCCCCTTTCTGTGTATCTTCCTCATGTTCAGTCAAGAAAGTTCTCGAATTTGTGGGAAAGCCAAGTTGAAAGCATAAATAAAAGAACACTCCGCTCGCTGATATCGAACCCAGGTCTTCCGCACGACAGCCAAGCACGGTAACCATTCGGTTACGTGCGCACTCGCCCAGCGAAGTGCGTGGCATTATTTTCGGCAATAATAGACCCTTTCCGAAATTCAGCTTTGTCACCTCGATAACTATCATCACCTGATCTGTAGATGCTAATGGCGGCGTTTTAATGGCTGATGAAGAAAACATTTAAAGATAGAAGCTTTTGTGCACTATTAGCGGCGAGATGTTTGGGTGACGCCCTCCTAAGTTACCTTTCGTGACGTCATTACCTCTGAACAACAAGTTCGATGGTGTTTGTAATGGGCATGGTAAAAGCTGGAGATTAATGCGCTTTGAAACCAACACTGACAACACCGTCAAAATCGAATTTCTTACATTACTCTTATTTCCGTCGATGAGAATTCCTTTGCTGACGTCAAAGTCAGCATTCGTCTAATCGTCACTCTGACGCTTTCGGTCGGTCACGTCGCCAATAGATTTGAGTTTCTCGTGTAAATCTTTCAAATTCTCGGCTTTAGCACGCCCTAGACAGCTTATCACAATAAAATGTGGTGAATTTTATGAATAGTTTTACTGAATTAAGCGCCTCTTACAAATTGGTACTTTTTTGGCACCATCTAAATCAAAAAAAAAAGAGAAGTTACTGTATAAGGAAGAACACCGTAACTTTCGCACGTCTGCCGTTGACGAATAGGTGCTAGATTTTAGGCGCCATTAGCCTACGAATATTTCGACAGATGCTTGAGCCACTAGATGGCACTGAATTTCTGAAAGGTCTATTGCAGCCTGGAAAACGGGCTAAGCTACATTCGGCGATTGAATCGCATTCACAAGGCGATTCCTAACGGGATGGCTAGACAAATGCACAGCCGGCAGATAGGTCGTTGTTACATGCTTCCCCTACATAAAGAGAACACGTGAAACGATATCTTGTTATATTCACAGCATTGCTACTCTGCACAAAAAGAATAAAGCACAATTATTGTTTAAATAGAAAGTGTGGGACTGGATTGTGCTGTAGTGTATGTACGATAAACGATCAGATTATTGTTCTTGATAGAAAGTGCTGGGTAGGACAACGCCCTTCAAATGTAGATGCACAGCTTTTGTCGTGAGCGGATAATGTCCCTCCCCGCACATTACGCTTCACAAAGTCTCTTTTAGATGGCTGCATGCATTTGTCCTGTTCGGGTGCTGTGCCGTACAAAATGGACTTTTGCTACTATTATAGCTGTATTTCGGTACACTCTGCTGCTTGCTGAAATTTATAGCCCTGCGAATGGTGTGGTATCGGGGTATATTTCCTTGATTATTGTATATTTGTGTGGAGTCTTAAGCCGTAGTCTTATTTTAGCAACGAATGCCAAGAACCAACACCAACCAATCTCGATGAACAACAAATGTTCGCAAGCAGTGGGCATTCGCCGTCCACTTCGGCGTACATGACATAAACACATGCAGACACAAAAAAAAATGTTTACATCTGGGACTGTTGTCAGTTAACAATTGTACAGAACACCTAGTGAGCGCCATTCAATAAATGTTTTCATGCGTATATTTATTGCTAGTGCGTGCCATGACCTTCAAGATAAAGTAAACACTCGCTCATCATTTTCAATTTTAATCTAGTTTTGTTTGAACTCTTCATATTTTGAGGATCTGAGTTTTGATTCGTATCGTCACGTCAGGGTTTATACCTACGATACCGCATCTCAACGTACAGTTTGATTAATGAAATTTGACACTATTAACAACACAAACAACAGGAGTGAACTTAACTGCACGTTGATGGAAAAGTATCCCTTTCTGTTTCAAGAACACTTCCACATCGGGACCGCCGGGTCCCTTTATCAATGGAGCCAGTCACGACTGGAAACTTCATTTCGCAGCAGCCCCGTTCGAACGCATTAAATTTCGCCCCGCCGTCCAGAATTTCACAGAGCGGGAAAAGAGAGTCCGTGCGACGAGCTGAGAGACTCGCTCCGCAACCCGGCACACTGTCGGCTGCGGAATGTTCACGAGGTTCCCGTAACAACTTGAAACGTCCCGGCACCACAAAAGCTCGAAGCAACGAAGAGCTGCAACATTGGTGATTGCGGCAGGTTCTGAATACTTGCGCTCCCGGCAGAGACAGCAGAATGCTTGCTACGGTTGCCTTCGTGGAGCGGTACCGCACAAGAAATTCGAGGTCAGTGAAGTGTTCTAGCGAGTTGAAGTGATCCCTGAAACACCGTCATGGCCCATGTCTCTATTGGCTTTCGCCTGCGTCGTCCTAGAGGATCTCATCTGCGCTTAGAACGATGTGCACGAACTCCGCGAATGACTCGCCGGCCTCCATGACATTACAAACGCAAGTCGAGGAGCTTCTCGAGGCAGCGCCGGAGCTACCTTGCGATTCTCGAGGAAAGCGTCGAGTATTTCTTAGAGCCGAGGAGATTTGGAATGGAGTTCGGTTTATGAAGCGCAAAACCGGCCTCGAATGGAGTTTCCAGTGGACTTTGAGTGGAGTTCGAATCGAGGCCGGTTTATAAATTTGGCTGTATAAATGCTTTTTTTGAGCTTCACCTCTTTGTTGGTATAGTCGCAAATGTTAGCCTACAAAAGCGCTCCGGGCGTGCCAGTGTGACTTTTTTAGATGACTACTTATATAATTTGCGAATCATCAAGTAATGTCCCACATCTATAATCTTAGTGGAACGCATTCTAGGTACGTAAATTTTACTGTTTTGAACAACAGCCACAAAAAGGTCACCGGGTCAGCCGGCATTAATTAGACACACACTTGTCCATTTATACTTTATTTTATTACTTTAAAATCAAACATAGATTTAGTATTTCAGTTAAGTATACAATGCAACATATTTATAGAACGTTTTACACAAATATTTATGAGAAGACACTCGTGCAATTTCTCAGAAACACCTTGAATGCTTTCCGCAGTTATGCATGTTTATTCAGGAAGGCCCGGGCCTGTCATGTTAGCTGTAGGCTTTACACATTTTCCATTTTCGCATACTCCTCTACTAAAGCCGAAATGTCTCTGGGGAAGAGAAATCACAATAAAAAGTATAGTTGTAAGACCATCTATAAACTTCATATTGCAAAATACAACGTGTTTTGCATTAGAATCAAACCTAAACAGTCACGTTTTTATAAAATGCTATGAACTAATTATTTTTTACAACGTGTTTGCATGATTAAAGAACACTGCATGTTTTGAAGTTTCTACTAATATACACACTACGTTTACTTTTTTTTTTTTTTTCGCGTCGACAAAAAAGATACAGGGATGTTTAAGTTGCGGTTTACAAACGCTTTCAGATTATGTGGTCTATCACATTTTCTTTTGCTTGGAGGTCGTTTAATTAATCTAAAACTCACCCAATAAAAAAAAACTTCTATGAAACAACGCATTTTCGTACATGAGGCAGTGTACCCTCAAGGATAGTCCTGTAACTTCAAGTACTGATTATTATAGAAGGAAAAAATATATCGCTCTCTTATGCTTATTGTTAAAGAGTGCCAAAATTCAATACAGGGGAATGTTACTGTAGGGTGGACCGCCTTTTTGCGTTCTCAACGATTAATTAATGGCAAGCAGTGATAATTTGCCGACGTTTTAAAAAAACATAGTATCTAAGAATGTCGTTAATCAAAGCTCACGATTTCCAAAACGCAACATACAAAATTGAAACAGGAACTGCACGAGAAGTCGGAAATTCCTAAACGAAGTAGGATTATTACTAGTTCTCGAGAAAGAAACTTGTGATTGGACGCTATTGTTTGTACGAGACCTCGTGCATAGGAGGCACTTTCCAAAGCCACGCGCTCGTGCCCATGCCTTTGTCTGCACTGCTAGAACAGCGTCCTGAGACTGGCTGAAAGAAAGCAGTGCAAAGGGTGGGGTGCGCGAGCGTCTTGAGACGCGGAGTTCCGCTCGGCACGGCTCAAATTATACTTCGTTTCACTTTACCTGCGAGCGAAGCCAAAGCTAGAAGCGCGAGACCAGCGCTTTTTGCATTTCTCCCCAGCTCGCGCGCTCGAGCAAAGCCTGAACGCACGGAGCTTCCGTGCTCGCGCTTCCAGTTTTGCCTTCGCTCGCACATAAGGTGAAACGAAGTATAGTCGTGGCACAAATTTAGAGCACGCGACTTCCGCTAGGGGCTGTTTCGCGGCCTGTGGTTGGCCCGAGATGCTCGCCTATTCAAACCAATGTATGGCCAAACTCTCTCAATAAACGGCTCTGGCGATAAGTAGCTGTCCTGACGGCACGTGAGGAGCGCTACATCAGCGCTTCGCTCCATGTGAGAACCGGCCTTTATAGGAACCGTGCACATCTAATTCAGGCCCCGATCAGGGCGCCCCTAGCGGCAAACGGGTTCGTTCCATCGGGGAACTTCTGCCAGTCGCTGCGTTGGTTGTGCGTTGTAGCGGGTTAGCGCTGTAATTTCCAAGGTAGCTATTCCGCACTAAGAAAGCCACAACAATTGATGCGGCAAACAATAGGCGACCGCCGCGACGCGGCCGGCATGCTCGCTTCCCCAGAACCATGCACATCTAATTCAGGCCCCGACCAGGGCGCCCCTAGCGGCAAACGGGTCCGTTCCATCGGGGAACTTCTGCCAGTCGCTGCGTTGGTTGTGCGTTGTAGCGGCTTAGCGCTGTAATTTCCAAGGTAGCTATTCCGCACTAAGAAAGCCACAACAATTGATGCGGCAAACAGGCGACCGCCGCGACGCGGCCGGCATGCTCGCTTCCCATGGTGGAGTCAGCATGCATCTGCGGTTCACGGTCGAAGACTGCAGCTTTCTCGAGTCACCGTCGAATTCGTCTGCATATGTGGGTCGCAGCCCAGGCATGCAGCGCTTTCGGGGCACCGTCGAATCCGTCCCCTGCTCGAGCCTCATCTACTCGAGCCTCTTCTTTTCTTTCTCTTCATTTCCTACCGCCTAACTTGGATCCCCTTCTCTTCCTCCTCTTCCCTTTTTCACCGCATAACGTGACACCCAGAAACAATAATTCGACCCTCATATCAAAATCGGTGATAAAATACAGCGTTCCTTCCATTGAAACTTTTTTCAGGTGCAGTCCTAAAGTTGTGAGTTTTGTAGGGATCCCAGAAAAGTGCGGCGAGTTTGTTTTCCGGTTAGCATTAGTGGGGTGAGTTTTGTCCGGGATTCGACATATTGGCGCTTATCGCGACGATTCGTTTTACATGCTTTGGCCACCATAGCGATTTCTGTCGCAGTTAAGTATGTGTTAATCAAGAAGTACGCAATTTTAATAATTCATACAATACTCTCTAGATGCTTTATCTTTTGTCTGGAATACACAACGAGGACGTGTGAAATGTCTGTCAACGGTGGCCTTGCTTCCGTCGTTTCCGCTCTGCGTTTTCTGGTCACATGACAAGCAGCAACAGCACCGACACTACGGCACACGGTACCATGACAAGGCTGCGATCCGACTTAAACTGGTTGGAGCACGGTCGCAGAGCCGCTGCGACAGTGCGACCGCGATTTTAGTCGGAAGAGCTAGAGGCGCACTTTTGTCACGAATGACAATTGATGAGGGGATAAAAACTGGAGCAAACTTAACGTTCAATGGGGCGAACTTGTGCCCAAAACAAAGTAGAAAAAGGCTAGCGTCGCCGGCGTCAATGGCGGCGTAACAGCAGGATCGAGCGGTCGGGCGAGACTAACCCCGGCTTGCCACGCGGAGTACCTTTTGCTGCCGCGTGGGTTTCTGGAACATTCGCCCTAGAGCGTTCGGCGCGTAGAACATTCGTAACTGGATCAGTCAAGAAAGTTAAGTACAAAACGAGCGTGTTTGTAACAGTGATTAAGCATGAGGAAGATACACAGAAAGGGGGGGACGGACAACGTCCGTCCCCCCCTTTCTGTGTATCTTCCTCATGTTCAGTCAAGAAAGTTCTCGAATTTGTGGGAAAGCCAAGTTGAAAGCATAAATAAAAGAACACTCCGCTCGCTGATATCGAACCCAGGTCTTCCGCACGACAGCCAAGCACGGTAACCATTCGGTTACGTGCGCACTCGCCCAGCGAAGTGCGTGGCATTATTTTTCGGCAATAATAGACCCTTTCCGAAATTCAGCTTTGTCACCTCGATAACTATCATCACCTGATCTGTAGATGCTAATGGCGGCGTTTTAATGGCTGATGAAGAAAACATTTAAAGATAGAAGCTTTTGTGCACTATTAGCGGCGAGATGTTTGGGTGACGCCCTCCTAAGTTACCTTTCGTGACGTCATTACCTTCTGAACAACAAGTTCGATGGTGTTTGTAATGGGCATGGTAAAAGCTGGAGATTAATGCGCTTTGAAACCAACACTGACAACACCGTCAAAATCGAATTTCTTACATTACTCTTATTTCCGTCGATGAGAATTCCTTTGCTGACGTCAAAGTCAGCATTCGTCTAATCGTCACTCTGACGCTTTCGGTCGGTCACGTCGCCAATAGATTTGAGTTTCTCGTGTAAATCTTTCAAATTCTCGGCTTTAGCACGCCCTAGACAGCTTATCACAATAAAATGTGGTGAATTTTATGAATAGTTTTACTGAATTAAGCGCCTCTTACAAATTGGTACTTTTTTGGCACCATCTAAATCAAAAAAAAAGAGAAGTTACTGTATAAGGAAGAACACCGTAACTTTCGCACGTCTGCCGTTGACGAATAGGTGCTAGATTTTAGGCGCCATTAGCCTACGAATATTTCGACAGATGCTTGAGCCACTAGATGGCACTGAATTTCTGAAAGGTCTATTGCAGCCTGGAAAACGGGCTAAGCTACATTCGGCGATTGAATCGCATTCACAAGGCGATTCCTAACGGGATGGCTAGACAAATGCACAGCCGGCAGATAGGTCGTTGTTACATGCTTCCCCTACATAAAGAGAACACGTGAAACGATATCTTGTTATATTCACAGCATTGCTACTCTGCACAAAAAGAATAAAGCACAATTATTGTTTAAATAGAAAGTGTGGGACTGGATTGTGCTGTAGTGTATGTACGATAAACGATCAGATTATTGTTCTTGATAGAAAGTGCTGGGTAGGACAACGCCCTTCAAATGTAGATGCACAGCTTTTGTCGTGAGCGGATAATGTCCCTCCCCGCACATTACGCTTCACAAAGTCTCTTTTAG
Source organism: Ixodes persulcatus (assembly GCA_013358835.2). Taxonomy (NCBI): domain Eukaryota; kingdom Metazoa; phylum Arthropoda; class Arachnida; order Ixodida; family Ixodidae; genus Ixodes; species Ixodes persulcatus. Next base: position 8,630 of record JABSTQ010003773.1, read on the forward strand.
ATGGCTGCATGCATTTGTCCTGTTCGGGTGCTGTGCCGTACAAAATGGACTTTTGCTACTATTATAGCTGTATTTTCGGTACACTCTGCTGCTTGCTGAAATTTATAGCCCTGCGAATGGTGTGGTATCGGGGTATATTTCCTTGATTATTGTATATTTGTGTGGAGTCTTAAGCCGTAGTCTTATTTTAGCAACGAATGCCAAGAACCAACACCAACCAATCTCGATGAACAACAAATGTTCGCAAGCAGTGGGCATTCGCCGTCCACTTCGGCGTACATGACATAAACACATGCAGACACAAAAAAAAATGTTTACATCTGGGACTGTTGTCAGTTAACAATTGTACAGAACACCTAGTGAGCGCCATTCAATAAATGTTTTCATGCGTATATTTATTGCTAGTGCGTGCCATGACCTTCAAGATAAAGTAAACACTCGCTCATCATTTTCAATTTTAATCTAGTTTTGTTTGAACTCTTCATATTTTGAGGATCTGAGTTTTGATTCGTATCGTCACGTCAGGGTTTATACCTACGATACCGCATCTCAACGTACAGTTTGATTAATGAAATTTGACACTATTAACAACACAAACAACAGGAGTCAACTTACTTGCACTTTGATGGAAAAGTATCCCTTTGTGTTTCAAGAACACTTCGACATCGAGACCACTGGGTCTCTTTATCAATGCTCCCAGTCACGACTGGAAACTTCATTTCGCAGCAGCCCCGTTCGAACGCATTAAATTTCGCCCCGCCGTCCGGAACTTCACCGAGCGGGAAAAGAGAGTCCGTGCGACGAGCTGAGAGACTCGCTCCGCAACCCGGCACACTGTCGGCTGCGGAATGTTCACGAGGTTCCCGTAACAACTTGAAACGTCCCGGCACCACAAAAGCTCGAAGCAACGAAGAGCTGCAACATTGGTGATTGCGGCAGGTTCTGAATACTTGCGCTCCCGGCAGAGACAGCAGAATGCTTGCTACGGTTGCCTTCGTGGAGCGGTACCGCACAAGAAATTCGAGGTCAGTGAAGTGTTCTAGCGAGTTGAAGTGATCCCTGAAACACCGTCTTGGCACATGTCTCGACTGGCTATCGCCTGCGTCGTCGTAGAGGATCTCATCTGCGCTTAGAACGATGTGCACGAACTCCGCGAATGACTCGCCGGCCTCCATGACATTACAAACGCAAGTCGAGGAGCTTCTCGAGGCAGCCCTGGAGTTACCTTGAGACTCTCGAGGAAAGTGTCGAGTATTTCTTAGAGCCGAGGAGATTTGGAATGGAGTTCGGTTTATGAAGCGCAAAACCGGCCTCGAATGGAGTTTCCAGTGGACTTTGAGTGGAGTTCGAATCGAGGCCGGTTTATAAATTTGGCTGTATAAACGTTTTTCTGAGCTGTACCTCTTTGTTGGTATAGTCGCAAATGTTAGCCTACAAAAGCGCTCCGGGCGTGCCAGTGTGACTTTTTTAGATGACTACTTATATAATTTGCGAATCATCAAGTAATGTCCCACATCTATAATCTTAGTGGAACGCATTCTAGGTACGTAAATTTTACTGTTTTGAACAACAGCCACAAAAAGGTCACCGGGTCAGCCGGCATTAATTAGACACACACTTGTCCATTTATACTTTATTTTATTACTTTAAAATCAAACATAGATTTAGTATTTCAGTTAAGTATACAATGCAACATATTTATAGAACGTTTTACACAAATATTTATGAGAAGACACTCGTGCAATTTCTCAGAAACACCTTGAATGCTTTCCGCAGTTATGCATGTTTATTCAGGAAGGCCCGGGCCTGTCATGTTAGCTGTAGGCTTTACACATTTTCCATTTTCGCATACTCCTCTACTAAAGCCGAAATGTCTCTGGGGAAGAGAAATCACAATAAAAAGTATAGTTGTAAGACCATCTATAAACTTCATATTGCAAAATACAACGTGTTTTGCATTAGAATCAAACCTAAACAGTCACGTTTTTATAAAATGCTATGAACTAATTATTTTTTACAACGTGTTTGCATGATTAAAGAACACTGCATGTTTTGAAGTTTCTACTAATATACACACTACGTTTACTTTTTTTTTTTTTTTCGCGTCGACAAAAAAGATACAGGGATGTTTAAGTTGCGGTTTACAAACGCTTTCAGATTATGTGGTCTATCACATTTTCTTTTGCTTGGAGGTCGTTTAATTAATCTAAAACTCACCCAATAAAAAAAAACTTCTATGAAACAACGCATTTTCGTACATGAGGCAGTGTACCCTCAAGGATAGTCCTGTAACTTCAAGTACTGATTATTATAGAAGGAAAAAATATATCGCTCTCTTATGCTTATTGTTAAAGAGTGCCAAAATTCAATACAGGGGAATGTTACTGTAGGGTGGACCGCCTTTTTGCGTTCTCAACGATTAATTAATGGCAAGCAGTGATAATTTGCCGACGTTTTAAAAAAACATAGTATCTAAGAATGTCGTTAATCAAAGCTCACGATTTCCAAAACGCAACATACAAAATTGAAACAGGAACTGCACGAGAAGTCGGAAATTCCTAAACGAAGTAGGATTATTACTAGTTCTCGAGAAAGAAACTTGTGATTGGACGTAGCCATCATAGAAGCAACTTTTCACTAAAGCACTGATTTGAGAAAACATATAGGAGTGACTGAATATTAGACCTTTTATTTGTTGATGCGGTACGGAAAAGCGGAAGACCAAATTGTTTAATTTCAACTTATTGTAAGAGTAAATTCCACGTACTTCGCGCTCTCATTAAACATATTACAGCATGCATAGAAAATAGTCATGATTTATTTATTTTATGCCATTTTAGATGTTCATTAATTGTGAAATAGTTGCTGTCGTGAGATCCACGGTAGTTCCGATATCGGTTTTGCAATGCGGGTGTTTAATTAGCCCCTATTGATGAGCGAGGACGGGATAAACCACATACAAAATTTGGATACGTTCGTTTGTCATGCGTTTGCAGTAAATTGAAAAGAAAAAAAAAAACACAACAACATTTTCGTGACGGGAAGCGGAGGCAAGAAAGACAACAAGGAACGAAGCACACTTTCATCATGTCTGATAGCCTTAATTATAAGGTGCATACTACGCGAAAAAAAAAAGATAGATTTCGTTGTCTACTAGTTTATATTCGTCGAATCCAATGAACAAGTAGGTAATGTGTATTCTCAGTTCGAAAGCTACACTTTAACCTAAACCTTTTATGGGGCTTTTAGTTCGAAAAGCTGATTCTGGACAGAATCATCTCTTCTGTCCTTCAGACCGGCTCAAGTGTTTCCTAACGCGATCACATTCTTAGCCAGTACTACAAGTGGGAACGGTGTTAAAAGCTATAGTCACTGACAGTTTAAGAAACTCAGAGAGTGACTTATTTTGTTCGCACTTCTTGCTTCGGGACTCCTTCCTCAAGGTTCATTTGAGCTAACAAAGCAATTTAATTTACTTTGAAGCAACAGTAATTTGATCGGGACCCAACACGCCCCGTGTTTTTTTAGGTTGCTAGTAAATATAGCTGTTTTCAATCGCTATTTAAGTTTCCTACAGCTCGTGCCAGCGGCTGCTAAAACTGGTTCCCGACCCTTTAAAACGGTGACTGCTTTTAAGACGCTGCAAGTTTGTCGAAAAAGATTGCGAGGATTTTAAAAAAGTTTTCAATACTGTTCCTATGACGTTTGAAGTTATACGCAAAACAAAACTACGTGAAATCCACTAAGCGCAGGTCTGAATAAATTAGATGTCAGTACACATTTATATGCAGAAGGCAGTATGATTACTCTGATTTCTTAGCTGTTGATTTTACGAATGGTTCACATATCAAAATGAAATTCGAGCTTCTAAAGACGTTGACCGCAAAAGACGCTATTGTGTTACACTTATTTCTATATAAAAAAACAGCAACTGAACTCGAATTTTCTGTTGTTAAAATAAAAGATGAGAACGGCAGGGCGTCCCTCTCGGATGGCCGGCTTTTAGCGCTAGCTTGTTGCCTTGCGCCATTCTTTGGCTGCGCGTGGGTGCTCGAGGCTCATGAAACACCGAGGCGTTATCGAGTCTAATATGCGTGCACTAAGAGTAGGTGTACCTCTCTTGCATTATCAACATGTCAGTGATTATAATTACTTAGGGGGAGCTATTTTAATGCAGGAACTGGCAATCGAGCAAAGATATTGTTTTGATTTTGTGGTTTGTGATTCGTCAGAGATGTTTCATACTATACTGGCAGTTATTCGGCGGTTTTATACCACCAAAATTATACCCACCCTGCAAGGCGTTCCGTCCGGCTTAGGCTCGTAGGTAAAGCCCGGAATAGAACGGTACCCCCAACGTCCATGTTGGCACTTAAAAAGGCATCGTGACCAAAGTACTGGCTGAAAGGGAAATGACGAAGGAGGCAAAAACACATTATTTTTAATTTGTCAAACATTTTTAAGTTCCGAAAAAAATGTAACTTAAAACTGCGTCATACATATGTCCGATGACAAATTTTAATTTAAATAAAAATTATATTATATTAGTGTTTAATGACATGTTGAACAGCCAACTGAATGAGCCACTTCCAACGAGCAGATTGTGTTTAAAGTATTTGAACGGAATCTAATTTATAACACATTGTCACGTTTACGGATATTTTAATGCGCATATAAATCATATTATTAATTCTTTAAATAGACAAATGTTAAACTCTACCGGAACAAGCCATAAATCGGGAGTGGGTTCCTCGAATGTATCAGTAGAAGAGCAGCTATTTTATAAATATATTCATCTTTGCTTCTCAGGCAACTACGCGTTTTGTTGTGCCCCATCAACAGAAGAGAGAGAAAAATGTCCTTCTATACAAGTCTTCCTCACATTGTTATAGTAGAGAATGAAATAAAATTACATATAATTCTGGATATAAAATGGTTATACAGGGTGTATTTTAGGCTCTACAGATTTGTTTGAAAAAAGCTGCGAAAGCTACATTAAAGCGGTTTGTGCAGGTGAGGTTTAGAGCCAGGGGGACATAGTGAACGAAATATTCCTCACAGGTCGAATAACTAACTATAATATGCTAATTTTTGTCTGTCAAAGTAAACATATTGTTTTAATAATAAACTTGCTGAGTGAATTCAAAACCACAAAATCAATCAATTTTAGAGAGACTTGGATTATGTGAGACGCACGATGGAGCGCTAAAGTTACCACTCGTGCAGCAGGAGCCAGGCTACCTGTGGGATAACACACTTTCGCGGTTTATTCGTCTCTGATCAGCGCTTTCTGACTGCCAGCCTTTTGCTGTTACACGAGTGGTAATTTTACTACTGCTCATCTCACGCGCTCAAAACATTGTAAAATTATTGATGTAGTGTTTTGACGAGGCTTAGCAAATTTCTAGTTTGAAAAATATGTTTATCTTTACTAATTAGAAAGTTAATGAACCAATTTTAGTTAGTTTGTAGCGGTCAAGCGACACCACAATTAAAGGGATTCAAAAACAAAGGAGCGACCGAAATCCGTCCTGCTGCCTCCTTGCTCCCTGCCAGTTTAACACTGTTTTTTTTTTTTAGCTACGTGTTACCCTGAATGTACACTTCAAGTTCAATATCAGGCGGAGACGTCGGGTACATGTTTGTTGTTATAAGAAAAAAAAGAAAGATCCATCGCTGGTTATTTAGAGAATGCGTTAGCATGACCCTTGGGAAACACCACACACGTCCCCCCTTTGGGGAACGCTAACGCTCAACCCTTCACTTTTGTGTTCTGGCTTTCGCTTTTGGCTTTATGTTTGCTTTTTCTATATTTGGCTGCCTCTTTTTTGTTTCGTAACGGGGTCAATGTTAGCGTTTCCCAAGGGTCATGCTGACGCATTCCCTAAGGCTCCACCAGTAGATCTTCCTTTAATATTTTTTCCGGCTTGTGTCGCACACAGACCCGCGTCGGCTGTCCGCTTCTTGCGCCGCAGTTCGGCCAGCCGAACTACGCGCTGCTTCCGCTTCCGCCCGCATTGCCCGCTCAGCAGCGGCATCCGCTGCCTGACGCTGCTTTCGCTGTTCCCGGGTTTCCCGCGCGCGTATTGGCTTCCGCCCCGTGACGTCACCTCCCTCCCGCCTTTGTCCTTCATTCTTCTCCTCCTCTGTACGCGACGCGCTTCCCTTATTCACGGTGGTGTCCGCAGACGGACGGCGCCAGCTTTTCGCTGCCATGTTGGTACATTAATAAAAACGATTTTATATCACTCATGCTATAATTTTTCACAAAGTAGCCGACATGCTTGAGGACGATTCATGACTTCTTCTCTCCGTTTTACTCTTTTAGTGCTATGTATTTCCTTTTCCCAGTCATGAACCAACTTGACTGCATCGCCATCTTAGATTAAGTTAGAAGTTTCACGAGATGGAGGGGCACTTATGTGACACAAGATATCTGCTCTTACCCATCTCCTTGTGCAATTCGGTTCAACTGCCTGAGCTGTAACAGAAAGGTATCATAAAGATTGCGCAAAAGTATTAACACGTCTAGTCGTCCAAGTTTTTATAGTAGATTTAGAACTTTGGAAATTTTGGTTTAGTGAAGAATCATTTAGAAGATTTCATCCGGGGCGCCGGAAGTTGATGTCACTGGTAGAAGATAACCATTGTGCCCTTCAAACATAACGCACGCATGGCTGCATTTGAGGTAACATTACCACTGGTCAGTGAAGTAAGTTGCTATAGCCTATAATCAGTGGCAACTTAAAACGCGCAGGATGTTGCTGATTTGGTTCATTTGTTCGATTTGATATTTAACCATTTATCGGTTAATGCCGCCACCTGACTGGCAGCAGAGAGTTCATAAACTCTTAGGACTCGCAACAACCTGCTTCGCTCGAGCAATGCTACATTTATAATATCCTGACAAAAAACAATATTTCAGGCAGTGGATCCAGAAAACAAACTGTGACACGGTAGTGTCCTCTTCGTTAGATCTCATTCCGGCGCGCGCAACACATAAGAAATGTGTCACAGTTTTTGGGACCCACGTAAGAGCTGCCATAACTTTGCTGTCTAGTCGGTGACACCACCCGCAGATCCCAAATGAAAACAATCTTAGTGAAACTTACTAAATATAAGTAACTTCGTAAAACATAATTTGCAGCGTATTGGTGTTTCCAAAATTGCGTTTCATAATTACAATTACCGTACACATTAGGTAGAGCAAAACGCCATGAAAAATAATTGATCGGTTGCCTTTATGCGAGATGGTAGAAAAATACTTATTGCAAAAAATAATGATTTCGATAGCTGCTTCCCCTAACTAATATACGAGGGGCGTTCATAAAGTTCGTATCTTTGTCACGAAGGAATAGAGATTGATCAATCAAACTTTAGTAGGAGTTGAGACTTTCTCTACATGTTCGCGACCAAGCGTTATCCACTTTTGAAGCGATGAACCACATTCCGGAGGCAATTGTTTTAGAACTCCTCGTTTTGAGTGTTCAGGAATCCCACCACATCAGCAATCACTTGGTCGTCGTCCTTACATGCATTCGTCTTGTTTGGCCACACTGGAAGCGTCAACGCCATTTAATCATAGTTTCATAAACTTGGGCGTTGTGCCAGAACAATGCTCCCAGATTTTAATGAATATCCTTGGCATTGCTTCCCCTCAACTGGAAAAAAATGGATCACTGCATGTGCTTGGCTCCGATGGGTGGTGCCATTTTGGTTTCGACTCCCTAACGGCGTTCTGCGCTACTATAGCACGCGGTGTGTACACTGTGCGGAAACTAGAGGGACGAGCGCTCATGTTGATGCCTGTTTTGGTCCGCGATTTTTTAATTTTTTTGTGCCGATAACACGACCTTTATGAACGCCCCTCGTACATAACTCCGAGAAGTCTAAATTTATTTTTATGTTACTAACAGCAGTAAAGGAAATAAAAAAATGCAGCATAACGGTGAATGATCTAAAAAGCTATATTCTGTTGTGGCTTTGAGCTACGGGACCACTTTTCTGGAAGTAGTCAACTTTATATTTAATCATTTGCAATACGTGATTCAACAATAAAAACTGTAAGGGCTGCTAGGCTTGTCATATTTCTAGGATGTTATTTGAAATTGTGATATCATAAAATTTGTTAACGTTTCGTTCCTTGGCAGTTAGCATAAATTTAAAAAAAAATTATAACAAAACATTGGTATAGAAATATATAGCCCTAATCTAATGAACTCATCACAACCCTACATAACTGGGGGGATATAAGTCTTACCAATGAGGCACATTGCTAGAAGGCCCAAATGCAGCTGAAACGCATTGTCGCTGTAACCACAAAAGCTAGTGATTCGGGTTTTGGAACCTTTCTATATATACTCAATGTCTGCCTTTTGTTGAGTTTCTGGTAAAGATCACAAAGCAAACACATCGTGACCTTTTGTGTCATGGTTCATAATTTCGTTTCCGTTGAGCTAGATTATTGTGTTAGGAATCGCCATTTTTTTTTCTTCTCACAAACCAGACGTTATGGTGTTTGGGGATAGTTTCTGCTTGCGTAAAAGTCGCCCTTTTTCCACGTAAGTTGCCAACTCATAACCTTCTATTCACGTAGAAGCTCGGCAGTAGCTATTTTGTTTATATTTTTCCTGTTAGTAAGAATCTCAGCATAACTTTTTTTTTTTTCAATTTCGCACCCATAAACAACCATTGATCTACGATGTGGCACATATGTAAAACGTTCTAAACTAGACGAAAATAAATGCATATAAAACCTCTCAAGCAAGCGAACCAAAAATGCAAAGCTCGTTTTGTTAAATTTCTTTTTTGTCATGTGTCATGCTTTTAAACTCGAGTTGGTGAGACATCGGGTGCCGTTTTTTTTAATTTTTTTTTTTAAAGTAGATCTTCCAAGCAATACTCCATGTTTGGTCGAACATCGGCACACCACTGGCAAAGATTGGCTCCAATATTGGCCTAACGTTGGTTTTCTCGAAAGCGCTACCTGATCCAATGTTGGGCCATTCACTAATGCAAATGCTGGGCCATGATTAAAGCAATATTTAAACTAACATTGGACCATCATTCCATCCAACGTTGGACCGCCATTTAACCAGCATTTAAGCCAAGGTTGGGTCTCAATTTAACCAGTACCTAAGCTATCATCGGACCACTGTTGGTCGTGGGTCTTACAACCAATATTGGCATATTGGTGTAATCATTGGCTTATCCAATATTGGTTCCCAACCGTATGCTTTGGCTATTTGAGTTTTGGCATTTGATTTTCACCGCGTGCTAGACTATTTTCGGCAGCCATTTTAGCGGACGTGCAGATTTCTTTTCGGATGTATTTATAGTGTTTAGTAGAACCCTATAAATAAATCTGAAAAGAAAGCTGCAGTGGACAATTCACATTCACTGTTGTGAAAAACCTAAGTCAATACTGCATGCAGGGCAATCTAAACGTCTGCAATGAAAATTGTACCATAAATACATTTTATTCAGAATTTCGATGGAAGAAAAAGGAAAACAAAATATAGTTCCCGGATGCATCACAGCAAGATGTGAACCGGGCCCGAACTTGATGGGGTCCCATGCAGGACGCTGGGCACTGGGCTCTGAAAGAGACAGAAGCGAGGGCCTGAATTTAGGTAAAGGGTTTCAGAGACCACATCTCTACCACTTCCAACTGGGACACAACATACCATTGTAATCTCTAATATTACTTTACCTTTTTTTTCGTTCAGTCACTTTCACTTCTCTCTTGGCCTTGTCAGTTGTGAATGTCAAAATAAAATATAGCTTCATTATTCGTCGGCCTTAAATTAACTGATTGATTAATCGGTTCAGTTGATCTCCAAGCATAAAATCTCAGAAAGGCCTACAGAATTTTTTTTACATTTAATTTTCAAACTTTTTTTTCTTATTAAATGATTAGTACATACAGGCTGTTCTCGCAAAGGCGAGACAACTCGCTCCTGCGAAATCTACGCATCGCACGGAATAAAAACGTTTATGTCGTTATGATGTGTGCCAACAGCACATTAAAAAAAAAACAGAAAAAAACACACACAAAAAAACAAAAAAAAAAAACATATGTTTATATAAATAGTGCAACCAACCTCTGCTGCCCTGTCCTCGGGCAACGCAGCAGACGCTGGCTACACTATTTCTCCACGGGGCGTGGTGCCGTCGGGGCCGACATGCGCTCCGATTGCAAACCGAAACTTAAAAACCCGTCGAATTGGGGCGGTTATTCAGAAAGCCGTAAAATGCTTCGCGTGCCTTCTATCGTTTCGGAATTTGTTGATTTAGGGTTTTTCGATGATGCTGAGCAATTGTTTAATTGAAACCATGCCCTTAAACACAATATTAAAAAAATTAATTGCGCAAAAACAATAACAATTTAATTATCCCGGACTTCAATAATTTTCCTAAATAGGCCCCTGGCCCAGGACCAAAACGACACAAGCTTTTTTTCGTTGCGACGTGTATACTTGGTTTCGCCTTATGTTGTACCACAGCGAAGGCTAGAAGCGCGAGCTCATAGCGTTGGCAGCCGCTCTTAAGTCACGAGAGCTTGTGCCGCCGAGATGTGCCCCAG
>JABSTQ010003774.1:0-21805 GCA_013358835.2 Ixodes persulcatus
TCACTGCGGAGGAGCGGTTACAAAAGTGGGTGTTCATATAACTAACCTGGAATAGCAGAAGGGGTGAGCGTTCCATCTTGCCGGTGTCATGCCCCAAGAAGAAAACGTTGACGGCTTCTTTATATAGGGTCCCGCCGGTGGCAGACGATCCAGGTTGCCAGGGCAGGGTTATCCATTGGTCCAGAACCGGCTGTTGTGTTGTCGTGGCGGTGGTGAAAAAGGCGAAGGAAGAAGAGGCCGTTCCGTTGGTGCCGAGCGTGATGTGGTCGCCTGGCATGCCGAAAGAGAGCAGCACCTGGAATAGCAGAAGGGGTGAGCGTTCCATCTTGCCGGTGTCATGCCCCAAGAAGAAAACGTTGACGGCTTCTTTATATAGGGTCCCGCCGGTGGCAGACGATCCAGGTTGCCAGGGCAGGGTTATCCATTGGTCCAGAACCGGCTGTTGTGTTGTCGTGGCGGTGGTGAAAAAGGCGAAGGAAGAAGAGGCCGTTCCGTTGGTGCCGAGCGTGATGTGGTCGCCTGGCATGCCGAAAGAGAGCAGCACCTGGAATAGCAGAAGGGGTGAGCGTTCCATCTTGCCGGTGTCATGCCCAACATACATTTCATCATTATGCCGCTTTTGGTAGCACTAAATACTCTATCAACATACATTTAGGTTCGGTAAAGAGGCGAAATCACCGTTATCATTTCGCATCAGTAAAGAGCTAGCTATTCAGTTTGAGTTGTTTTTATATCTGGACATACGACAGACGTGGCCGACACGCAGTACGCATTCCCAAACACGGCAAGCAGACAATGCAGGCCTGAGTTCGTCGGCAGTTGCATGGGCAGAAGCGGAGTAAAATTCAGACGCCAGTATCATTACGTAACGCAAAGAGGATGCGAATGCGTGGAAGTCAGGATAACGTCCACTTCAAAGGAATAAAACGTGTTTTCAGGACAGCGTTGAAGACCTTGCGACGGCATCTCAGTCTTGATGCCTCACTGGCGAACGCCGGCGTGCATCGCCTATGGAGCGGGCGCCTGGGGGCATGGTTGGAGAGGCTCATCTTTAAAACATAATTACCCAGCTACAACGAAAATTACTTTTATAATTTATTTGTATCTTGAACAGATGAGGCGAATCGAACTTTTGGCTATTTTGAAAGTTCCAGGAACCGTTGCCCAGATTGCTTTTAAAGCGATAGCTTAACGTGCAATACTGTGCAGAGATTTCGACCTCGTCTCCAGTCGTCGCCGCTACGGAAAAAAAAACCTCTCCGCTTTTGGCGCGAGGTCAGGGAAGTGGGTTTTCCCGTCAGTAACGGTGCTATGGAAGGAGTCTTACGCGTCGTCTGCTTGAAAACTTGTTTTCAAACATTACTCGCATTATGCAAAATCCCATTTTAGCAGTATCCAGTTGCTACGTTAACGTTGGATGGTTTTAGAAACTTCCATCGCGCTTACCCACTTACTTCACGATCACTGGTGACGGTCGTCCGTGGCATCTATGACGCCAACCATGACGGCTATCAGAATTAACCATGTTGCACCTCCATCCTCAGGTACGTGACGGCACCATTCCACCCGCATTGTGCGACCGTGCAGCTATCGATTTTGTTTCTCCGCACATTCTGGGTCTAAAACACAACTTTTTTTATGAGCCTCAATATGACCGCTTGTGCATAAACTGGAGATGTTTACATTTAATTAAAATGCAACAAAACGAGGTACTGAAAATTGAATGCAAGCAATTCAATTATTAGTTTTAAAAGGAGGACACTACCCAAGAGGGTCGACTTTTGAACCTTTGAATGAATATGAATGATATTTATAGTATACACTGGTAGTTGCAAGGAAGAATGCAGTGCAAAGCTCCATCTGTGTACATGAATTGTAAGAAACATTATAGTCGTTTTTATCAGGAACACACTGACTTTGTTTAGGAAAACTATCATTAGAAAACTATCGTAATATCCAATATTTTTCTTCACTAGATCTACAGCAGAATGCCTGGAGAGAGCAACAGCGAAAACAAAATTTCCAAAAAGTAATTTATTTTATACTAACATCGCAGTGAAAAATCAAATAATTGTTTTGCCTTTTATGTCGTCGACAAAATCTTAACATATTTTATAAAAGGAAAAACAATGAGCGAGTCTTTCTTTTTGTACCAATAACAAACAATCGTTTTCCTAAAGTGAAATTTATGGCAAAAAGTGGATCGGAGAGAAATGTGTTCAAAGTGCTCCAACCTGTACCTTTTATTTAGCATCGAAGGACAAAAAGCAATTTATAAACAGTTAACTATGCAGTGTACACATATGAAACTTTCTACAGATACTCTCTAGGTGTTGGTGAATGTAAATATAGCATTTTTCAAATCCAACTTTCTTTGCAGAATTTTTTTTTTTCTTTTTTTTTTGAGGGGGAGGGGTGTAGTGCCCCCCCTTAAGAGAAAAAAAAAAAAGAAATCTCGTAGTCTTTCTTTTGTTTTGAGCTCCTATTTGGGTTTTAAATGGTGTCGTTCAATATTTGAATTTTAAAGGAGCTGTGCAACGATATTCAATTGGAATGTTTTTCACTTTACACGAGCTTACTGGCACTAGTGGGACTCAAGGATACTCGCATGCAATGCCACTGGCCAAGAAACTCCTTTGTTACGGTGTAATTTCAAGGACAAAAGCGATCATTTTCATTCAATCTCTCCCTTGCAAAATTCGATGACGTAACGCGGGGATCGCAGTACACCCGTATGACGATATTTGAATGCGGTTCATAGATTGGACCCGAGCATTGCGTGGGCACTCGATTTAGGCTCGTGATAATTGATAGCTCGAGAAGCATTCGAGTAGTGGCCCGTGTCCAATCGCTGCAACGACGACAATAGCCGAGCCATAACAATGTCTGGAACTCAGCGCGTGTCCTGTGCTTTGCCAACCCCAGCGCGTGGCTATGATCAACATTGGCGGCATATAATCGGCTCCAGATCACGTGGCGGCTTGTTCTGGCTGCGAGTTGAGGGTGTGAACGCTGCTCGTTGTTTTTTAATTTGTTTCTGGGACTTCTAATGCGTCGGGTGAAAAACGAAGGCGTGTTTCATAGGTCATTAACGTCAGGGATCCGTTCTAAGCGGTATTTGCGCAAAGTAAAAAAATTGTTGCATAGCCCCTTTAAGGTAAGATAGCGCATATTATTAAGTAATTAGGCACGCACCTGAATTTGTGTGGTAAGACCCCGTTCTTTTAAATGTTTCTTCTTCATTGCATAGGTTTTATGCAAATTCCAAAAATTTAAAGCATGGTATCCACAAAAATACTTTTTTTTTTTTTCACAGACAAATGATTTTTTTTCGTGTTCGGAGGCTTTTTTTATTCAAATTAATTTTTTCGTACATAACCCAGACTAAACAAAACTTTCCGCGTTTCCTTTAGCCTGGAATGACCCCACAGAAATATGAGTGCAGCAAATAGTAGAGGAAGTCAATCACGAACTTGCTTCGATTAAAATTACCGTGTATGTCATGCAGGGACAGTTTCAAGCCGGCACATTTTTGCAGAGAAAAATTGCACAGGGTAAACCCACACTTTTTGCCAGACGCCTCTGACAAACGTATCAGCTATAGTTCCAGGCCAAGCCGATGTCGCATGAAATGAGCGCGCATGCTTGGTGAGGGATGTTGAAAGCCCGGAGCTCATTCTTGTAGCCACTGTTACGCTCGCGCCCAAAGTGAAACGGAGCCTAGCTACAGCCACTGACAGAATGAGAATGACGGGTCATCTTTCCCGGATGCCCAGCCTGCGTACGTTGCCTTCCGTCATACTTTGAGCGAGCGTGCAAACTCGTGGCTCACGAGACGTCGAAGCATTGCCCAAGGCAGAAAGCTTGTACCAGAGGAGGGACGACCGTAGCTCCTCTTTTCCTGTTAGTCACTACAGCAGAGGGCGACGGTTCTTCTGGCTTCTTTTAAAGCGGCCACAAGGTTGATGCCACCCCGTAAATAGATCATGCAAGATGCTCGAAGAAGGATACTGAGGGCAATCACAATGTAGGTCTTGACGATCAACTGGCTTCCGTTGATGCTGTGCATGTAGGCCTGCAAATGGGAGAGTGCGAGGTTAGCTGCCATGTTCCAGAATTGAGGCCTTAACGATGCCCTAAAGACGTTTCTGAGATTATCTGTTCTTGGCAATAACTCATCTTACGGGCTCCAAGCATCCTGGAAATCCAAAAATTATGCTTGTGCGACGTACATTTCCCTATTAAAATGTGAGAGAAGTTTGTGCGACGCCCCTTTCTGAGCGGAAAAATCTGGAGCACAGAATCCAGCGGAGGCGCCGGTGGCATCTCTGCTGTCGGTGACTCCGCTTGCGACTGGCGGACGCGCGCCCGTCGTCATGTCGCCACCGCCTCCGCTGAAGTCTGAGCTCCAGATTTTTCCGCTCAGAAAGGGTTGTGGCACAAACATCTATCACTTTTTTAGTAGGGAAATAGACGTCGCACGAGCATAATTTTTCGATTTCTGGAATGCTAAGATCCTGTAAAGTAAGTTATCACCAAGAATAGACGATATCAGAAACGTCTTTAGCGCACCTTTAACGAGCGCATTAAAATCTCGAAGCTCCGAGCATCCCAACCCGGTGGGAGATGCAGGATGCTATTTCCAGGGGTGGAAGCGAGCTTCATTTTCCTCTTGAAGGTATGCGAGCAGCAATGGTGTCCCCTTGGAGCAGTAAAAGTTCCGCTGTGGAGCGGCTCAGGAGCCACAAAACTAGAGTTTTGTAGCAGTGCAAGTAAATCTTGGAGCTGGTCACCCAGGTCAAACTTGGGGCTCATAGGTATCGAATGTTACGGAATACTTCCAAGCGCCCTTTATTGAAAGTACACAAATCCTTCCACCGCCCCCTTTAAAGAGAAAGGTGCCTATAAAGAAGGCTATAGGTACCCTCTTACGTCGGCTACAGAAGGGTGTCTGCCCCAAAAACAGCGCGTCGCATCTGTTTTTATGCACGCGGTACATTCAGGAATGTCCCGTACCAGAACACGCGATGACAGCCGCGAATGGGCTGAAATTTTTTGGAAAAGCAAAAAGCAAAGATTAAGTAGAAAAACCTTTCAGCCTTTCCACTCTGAAGAAAGAAGACCAGCGAAGCTGTACTATGGTCAGACGACATCAAGGACGACTTCTTGGACGACCTCAAGGACGACGCCTAAGGACGACGTCTAGAATGACCTCAAGGACGATGTCTAGGACGACCTCAAGGACGACTTCTAAGACGACCTCGAGGACGACACCTAGAGGACGGCCTCAGGGACGACATCTACTCGACCTCAAGGACGACGTTTAGGACGACCTCGAGGACGACGCCTAGAGTACGGCCTCAGGGACGACATCTAGACTACCTCAAGGACGACGTTTAAGACGACCTCAGGAACGACGTCAAGGACGACCTCAAGGACAACTTGTAGGACGACCTCCAGGACCTCTCAGACAATGTCAAGGACTACCTCAAGGACGACGTTTAGGACGACCTCAAGGACGACTTCTAGGACGACCTCGAGGACGACATCTAGGACAACACCTAGAGAAATTCAGCCTTTTCACTCTGGTGAAAACCAGAGTGGAAAGGCTGGAACGGTTTTCGCCATCTATAAGCAAGGCCGGCAAGCCGATTGTCTGGTTGCCGCCGTCGCTCATAGATGGCGGTAGCTGTCCAGAGTTTTGTGTCGACATTTCTTTGCGGGGGACACGATCCTGGGGAAACTAGCCCTTAACAGCTCCGCTGTAGAAGAACCGGGCCAAGATAGGCTCGACCTTTTTTGGTTTGCAAGGCAGCAGCGTGCGTTCCCAACTCCGCTACGGAAGCGTCAGTAACCTAGATCGTTTTCAGTCTGATATTGAAATACCACATGATTTTTGCATTACGCGTGTAATAACTAAGCAGTTAAAGACCGGAAGTATTTGTTACATTTTTTTAGTAAGTCAGACTTTTTTGCGTGCTTTAAACATTTTTTTTTTTTTTGCTTTGTTTCAATTTCCGTTTAGCTGCTGATATTCGTGCCTAGACCATCACCTCTTGTACTGCTCTGAACTCTGCCACGTAGGGAGCAATCAGTTTTGCTTCTGTCGCCCTAGCTGTAAAGGCCGGTGAGACACACTTCAATAAAAAATTAAAAAGAAGCACACAGCAACATATCTGCCGCAGTTATTGCTTTTTTAGTTCAATTTCAATTCGAAGTTCTGACCGCTCAGCTTACAAATGTAAGAAACACCAGAGTATACCCTTAAAAAGGTTTGCTTCTAGCCCGTTTAACGATGCCATAAAATAAGCGAGGCAAGCAAGTGGAGGACCTAACGAAAGCTCCAGAAAACTAAATGACAGCATTCGAACACGGATCCCAATGATACGAATATGAATTGAGTACTCTTTGGGCTTGAATGGTGCGCATACTTATTTTTACGGATTCCGCGTATCTTTATATAAAAAAATTAAAACAGAAATTCATTTGTCGTGGTTATTGTTCTTGGAGTTCAATTTCGAATCGCAGAAATTCTGACCGCTCAGCTTGCAAATGTAATAAACACCAGAGTATATCTTTAGAAAGGTTTCCTTCTAGCCCGTTTAACGACGCCATAAAACAAGGCAGGCAAGCAAGTGGAAAACCGAACAAAAGCTGCGGATAACTAAATGACAGCATTCGAACACGATTCACATTAATATGGATATGAAATGACTGTTTTTAGGGCTTGAACGCTGCACAGACTTATTTTTACGGATTCCGCGTATCCTTGACTGATGAGGACGTTACGAGCACTTATGAAATATAGGTGGATATGTATTGTTTCGTTGCGGATATGTATTGTTTCATTCAGGAAGGTTTCCACGATCGAAGAAGCCCATTGTTCATGAACGAATCAATAAGGAACGTGGAAAAACAGACAAAAGTCCAGTTTCGATGATGCTTGCCGAAAAGGTTTTTCTCGTCTTGTTCGATCTGCTAGCGGGGGATAGCGAATGCTATGCTGAAGATAGCGACATGAAACTCGCTCGAGCCCAGAACCATTTTGCCCTCAAGCTTCTCAAGGAACTGTCCAGCGAAGCACCAGAATCGAACATCTTCTTCTCGCCAACCAGCATTTCCGTCGCACTCGCCATGGTCTACGCCGGCGCCAGGGGCAAGACCGAGGCGGAACTCTCCTCTGCTCTCGGCCACACCGCGGCGGGACTGTCCAGCAGAGAATCGATACTTGAGCATTACGAAAAGATTCTGGCAAAACAGCAGACTGATGACAATGTAAGCTTGATGATAGCTAATGCAGTCTTTGTGCAGAAGAACCTGAAAGTCCTAGAAAGTTACCAGAAAGAGCTCGTTTGCACCTTTGCGGCAATGTTCCGGTCGGTGGACGTTGCGGCAGAAACGTCTGCCATGGAATCCGAGGTTAACGAGTGGGTGAAGAACAAGACCAGAGGCAAGATCTCTGGCTTCAAAATTCCCGCAGACACTCTAATGGCGCTTCTCAATGCCATTTACTTCAAGGGGCTATGGGAGACTCCTTTCAAACTCAACAATACATCCCCCCTTCCTTTTTACAACAAAGGATCTCAAGAAACTAAGGTAGAAACCATGACGAGACGCGGTAAGGTACCATTCACCTATGAACCCGATTTTGCAGCCATAGAACTGTCTTACAAAGGGGACAGACACTGCATGGTAATCGTGCTTCCAAGTGAAAAAAAGGGACTTCCCAAACTACGGGACGCCATGACTGTCGAGAGCATAGAAAAAATCCAGGGAAGTTTGAAAAACGAGACTGTAAAGATTCAACTTCCTAAGCTCGACTTGAAAACGAAGTACGGCCTCATCCCTGCCCTGAAGAAGTTGGGTGTGCGTTCGATCTTCTCTGACGCCGATCTGTCGGGAATCACTGGCGACAGAGGGCTGTGGGTAACCGAGGTCCAGCACAAGGCAGCCATCGAGGTCAACGAAGAAGGCACGGTTGCCGGCGCCGCAACGAAAGTGGAAGGTGGAAGAAATCTTCCAAGATCTTTCGCAGTGAATAGACCTTTCCTCTTCTACATCCGCGAGAAGGCAACCGGCCGTGTGCTCTTTCTGGGAGAAGTGCACGAACTCCCAGCCGCTAAGCCCACCCTTGGCTAGTGCGATTCTGCACCAACAGATGGTTATAGGGTCGCCTTCTAGTCCCATGCACGAACGCAATAAATCGTGTGTGTTGGCACTTCGATACAGTGTGGTATTTTTCTTTCTCCTGAAATTGACATCCCTGGCCGTTCACTTCTTTTTCGATGCACAAGCTTTCTGGGGAATGCGGCACCGCTGCACCTGTTCTCGTCCAAAGGAGTAGCTGCCTACGCCATGAGCTCGCGTCTCCAGGATATGTCCGAACAAAACGTGAAAATCGTCCTGATGTAATGGCGACTCTTCTAATCCTAGTCCTCTAGTCCCTCGAACCACAGCGCAAAGGCAGCTGTGGTCCACTTGCAGCCTCGCGCTTGTTGTTTTTACATCTCCGTCTCGCACAGAGCGGGCATTCAGGCATCTGACACCCACACGTCTGGCGCCATTTCTGTTTCTCGCGTGGCGTTCCAAGCGGCACATGACGACAAGTGCAAATCAAGCTATTCTTGAACACGTGTCGCCATCTGTGTTTGATATTAGAAAACTGCAACCTGCCGTAACTGAATGGGAAACGTTTGCGATTGAATACTGAACTTCACTTGTAATCTATCGATATGCAGTTTCTACATATCTATCGATATGCAGAAACTGCATATTTATTAATGTATGAAGCATGAAGATACTTCATACTTCAATGTCTCGTTATTTTCGTTAGTTGACGTGATTCCGTTTTCATTGCACTAAAAAAAATTAATATGTTAAACTATTTTTATTTAAAAACTCGCATTTTCTGTACAGCTCATGGCTTACTATTTTAATTCACTTTATCTGGCAGACCGCTCATGTAAATTATCGTGGACATTGAGACGTTATAAGTCGAGAAAACAATTGTTCAATATCAGAAAGTGTGGTCTATTAAAAGTTAAATAATGAACTAGCAAATAAGAATAAATGTAATATCGATACATTAGAGCATCGTTAAGAAATAGTTTTTTTTTATGTAAAATTAACTTCCTAGACTGTAGGATACACGAAAAGAAAGTTATAAACCGTCAAAAATGAAGCCAAACGGTATGCATGGTGGGGTTGCACCTTAAATAAAAAGCTCCTGGGTCATGAGTGGTCTCTGTAACTCTGTTGTTTGTGAGCTTACGAAAAGATTGGATATAACAGCATCATGTTGCTCAGCAATAGTATAAGAAATTACATACGTTAAAGCGCAACTCCACTCAAAGCGGAAAATTTTGGGATAATGACTGATTTTACATTAAAAGGCACTAACAAAAGGCACTATGTCATTTGCTTCGCAAAAATGGGATATATACTGTTAAATCTTACATTCAAGTTGAGCAGAAATCTAAACCGAACCTTCGGCTCCGTCTGGCAACATTCGCCTCGGGCCGCCAAAAACATGGCTATCACGTGGAACGAGATGTCACGTGATCGTTTATGCAACGACGGGTGGGATTGGGACGAGCATATGCCAGGCGCAAAGTTTTGTCTGCACTGCACTCTTCACCATGTTTTGGCGTCTACGACATTCGACGACGTCTGCACAACCGCGGCATCAGTCTACGCACGTAGTGTGAACGAAACTCCGAGAGACAATAATCCTAAACGGTGACACGAGAACAACGGTTGCGACGCGGGAGACGGCGGTAACGGCGGTACGGCCGGACGGCTCCCAAGAAGCTCGCTGCACAGGCGCGTTCCGCCAATCACGTGGACACTGCTGAGCGCTCAGAGGAAACGCTGCTGAGGCCACCCATTACGCTTTCCCAGAAAAGGTCATAGCCATTGCCACGAAGAGGCAATGGTGAAGACGTTTAGCTCAATGTTGGCTACACCCTTGACTGCGCTGTTGGTTGCGCCTCGATTCGGCCGCTACAGTAAGCCGATTTCGGCAACTTGGTGCGTTGCAAATCTTCCCGGACCATTTAAGAAACATTTAGACCGAACTAGGGTGTAATATTTGAAGTGTGGTCTTAATGGCTGATACTGAGGACCAGTCTAATCTCGTTAATTCAAACTCTCTTAATTCAAACTTCTGGATAATTCAAACTAACATGCAGGTCCCATCCTAAGCGTCTCTATGGGAGGAAACTCCTGGTAATTCAAACTTTGCTTTATTCAAACAAATTTTCGGTCCCCCTCGAGTTTGAATTAACGAGACGTGACTGTACATTGTTTTTTTTTTTTTTTTTTTTTTTTCAAAAACAAATATGAAGCGGAGTTTCCCTATAACAACCCAAATCACAAGTTCCCTAAGTCGATATTTTGCAATTTTTATGTTCAGGATATTCAGCCCGAAAAACGGGATGGGTGATTTCTCAAGGGCGGGCGCTCATACGAGACTTTACGGTATACGCGATTCAATGAGTGCAGTATTTCGCACTGTGGAAAAAAAAAAAAGTAAACGACGAATTGAAGTTTTAGTACTTCTGACGAATTTACCTATGCATGCCCATTTTTGGAGATCGGACACCAACATGCCGGTGTTGGCTGAGCTGTGGCACTGACGGCACGAAGCAACGCGCCCAAACAAGTGCTTCGAAGGCGCTGGTACAAGGAACGAAAATAAGCACAAGACTTTCATTGCGTGTTGTTCGTCCAAATATGGTGTACTTCTGAACAACAATAAAAGAATTTACTTTCCTTCGCGTTCAAAATGGACGGCTTGAACAACCAACTCGCACGGTGTTGTCCCTCGTGCTGCTGGCGCTTGACAGCTTTTGACAGACTGTGTATATTTACCTGGTCGATCATTCTCGTTAAATGAAAATAGGCACTTGGCACCTGTTTTAATCAGACGAGAATAACCTGTTTTGACGTTGACACGACCACATCAGTATGTAAATTTTAAAAAAAAAATCGTTTTGGCGCAACATTTGTGCTTCGGAGCATGATGGCGCAGCGAAAGTTGATTGGCGCATAATGGCACAATTGGCGCAGCGCTTCCACCTCTCGGTACTGTGTTTGCCTTCAGTAGTGTCATCCCAATATTAGACAAGCACATCCATCTGTTGTTTCTGATTGACTTTGTTCGGCGATTCGTCAAACGAAACAACTACGGATCGCACACTGGCAAGGCTCGACAGCAGCTAATTCCGAAAGTAGGGTGCAATACCGTGGCAAAGTGGATGTCCTACCTTGTTTTTGCCTAACTGAAGTTTTGCGGCGACTTCACACAGAAAAACATGAAAGGGAAGAGTGAGGCCGACACTGCTGCTGAACAAAATTGACCGCATCTCCACGTGGTGAATGATGTTGCTTGGGGCGAAGCTCTGGTGGTGCTTGTCTGCGTAGACGCCGAGCCGCAGCATGCCGAGCCTTTTCATTCATGTCAGTAGGAGAATGTGTGGTTTCTTCTTTTTCTTTTTTTTAAGCAGACAGATGGGATGGCATCTCAGAACCCCCTACTCTTTTTTTTTCTTCTTTTTCTTTGAGCCTTTTCATTCATGTCAGTAGGAGAATGTGTGGTTTTCTTCTTTTTCTTTTTTTTTTTTCTTCTTTTTCTTTTTTCATAATTTTTTTCATCTTTTTTTTCCCATTTTTTTTTTTTTTTGCCCTACAAGAGCACGTGAGCATGTGCTCACGTGCTCGTGAGCAGGGGATCTCACGAGCAGAAGCACGAGCACCCGACGCCGGCCTACGGCGGACAACGGACGGCGGACGGACATGGCCAGCCCCTAAGGAGCTTCGCCCCTAAAAGAATCCGTGAATTGCTACCGCGTTTAAGCACCAAATTATCTCTGCCTGTGTCACAGGGCTCTTCAGCAGAAAGCAGCTTATCGACGTCTTCGCGCTTGTTGTGGTGGTTGCAGGCTCCTCAGGTGAACACATGCTATCTCCGCCACATCCGGCCGAAACGTTAATTGCTGCCGTAAAAAAAACGACAAAAGTCCAGCTTCTGTTATTTTCGCAGAGACTCGAAAGCACCAAGATGCACTTTGCTCGACGCGGGACTGGAAACTGCCGTGCTTTGCTGCTAAAAGAAAGCGTTTTGTGGCACATTAAGCCTTCAAAATTATGAGGATCATTTTGCATGGGCTTAATCTAACTTGCATATTCCGAAATATTCGGGTTCATCAAGTCCGGACTAAAAACTTTCAGCCTTTTCAATCTGGTGAAGAAGGAAGACCAGCGAAGCTGTATTATGGTGGGCGGCTTTCCAGGCCAGCGATGTGCTCTTCTTTCCCAAGGGAATCTGAAGCGCTCGACGCAGTGGAACTCGAGGCGACAGCGGCTTCGCGGCGGTTGCAGACCCATTCGCGCTGCTGAGTACGTCGCAGCTCCTTCCGCACCCGGTCAACGGTTTGGACGCATCGTGAGTTCAAACCGCAACTGATAAGAACGTAGGAAACAGCGCGCAAAACAGACAGGGATGAAGATGAAACAGACGGGACGAGCGCTGCGCTCGTCACGTGTGTTCCTTCTTCGTCCTCGTCTGTTTTTCGCGCTGTTTCCTACGATGAATCCCACCAACCCGACCAACTATCCATTCTATGATAGCTGGAAAGGTTGCCGCCATCACTGAGCGACGGCGGGAACCAGACTGGTTGTCTGGTTGCCGCCGTCGCTCATAGATGGCAGTAGTTTTCCAGAGTTTCGTGTTGTTTTTGTGTCGACAGTTGTTTGGTAACGGACACGAAACTGGGAAAACTAGCCCTTAACAGCTCCGCTGTAAAAGAACACGGCACATCGATACTTCAGACCCATATTGTTGTAAAAAAAAAAAAAAACTATCTCCAAACTCCGGTCTAAAAACATGCTTTTCGTGCAAGGCTCGTCAAATTATGAGGCGCTGGAGAAATGCAGCCTTCTGCGTTAAGTCCTTATTTCGAACTCGTTTTGTTCGCCTTCCGCCCATTGAAAAGCATGCGGGAGGGCCTTAGATCGCATCTGGTATCGCTGCGCCGCTGTGTTCTTCCGCAACATAAAGTCCGTCTGCTTTCATAGCCGTCACCATGGCAACGAACGCCGAATGTATGGAAGCACGCACGGTACCGCCGCGTGAAGCCAGCAACAGCTGACGCCATTTTACGAACGCCGTCCTCTAGCCAAAGCCGAACGCGGCGAGTCAGATCGGTCGCGTTCGCCGGTGCGCCGCTGGCAAAAACGACGAAGCTGAGACACGCCGACGGCGATTGAGCAAGCAACTGCACCGCGGGACGACTGCAACGGGGGCATTGATTGGGATCAAAGACGCGAAATAAGCAAGAATTTTTTTTATTTGAATCATAACGCGCGATATCCAAGTTGGGGACCACATACCTTTGCTGAGTCTTTCCTGTGATCTTTTTACAGAGACACGAGGTGCCGCATTCAGAAAACAGCTCCGTTTGCAAAATGTGGGGGCCCTGGAAAGGGCCCTTTAGACCGCTACCAGAACCTATAAGTGACGTAACGTAACGAGTGCAAGCGGTTGGCGCATAAGTCGTCTATATGCACGCAGGCGGGCGACGGGTTGAGCGCAGCGGATCACTCGAAGTCACCGGGGCCGTCAGAATCCTCGTCCTCCGCACTATAGGGAAGGTCCCTGTCTGCGTCGGGGCTGTAGATTTTGGCGGCCGCGGCGACGAACGACTGGAATCTATCAGTGTTTCCGCGCGCCTTCTCTCTCCTCCAAAACATGAACTTTGCAAGGTGACTAGTGGAATGGTGGCTCTAGCGCCGTCCAGATGGAAGAGAGTTTTTGACGTGGGCCCAGGTGCCCTCTACCGTATTGGTGTGCGCACCAGTGTTCGAGTCGACAAAGTGCAGCTTCTGGATGACGGTGAGGTGCGTGAAGCCAGTGTTATCTGCAAGCTTGCGATAGCCAGACCAACAGTCAGTGACTACTCTTGTTCCAGGGCGGACCCACTCGGCTATTAGCCCTTGCAGGGTTTTAGCGTCACGGGTTTCCACGGGAACAAGAAAGCAGCACCCGCTGCCACGCTCCACACCACCGAAAAGCCACTGGCCAGGCCTTAAATGCCCGCGACGGTACTTTCCCCGCCCGAACATACTCTCGTTTAGTTCTACAGTCACGGCTTCGCCACCAATCATCTCTGAATGCGTAAAGACGGCATTTACCACAACCTCCCGACGAAGGCTCGTCCAATCAGTTATTGTCTTACTTGCGACATCAGTCTCCCCCTGAATGACGGCGCACGGTAGGTTCTGGCACCAGAGGTAGATGATTTGTATGAGTTGGGGAAGTGTCAGGTGCGATCCCTCGAAAAAGGAACCGCTCCGTACCGAGACCTCGCCCCGGCACTGAACCTTAACCGGCTTCCTCTTGGGCACCTCACGAGTCATCTACAGACCGCACCTCCACAAGTAGCCATCCGCAGATCTAGCGCAGATGGCTACGCCGGTGGGGGGAGCCCCCTCATGGGTCAGTTTGGATACTGAGTGCGTTTGAGTCGTAAGGGGGCGTCGGCGGGGTTCGCAAGGATGGAGACCCATCGGGCACAGAGGCTTTTATTGACGAAGATAATTGACAAGGTGGCTGCCGTCTTCCAAGTCAGGCTCCTCCCATGGCCCCTGGTGGCCGCCATCACCAAGGCGGAGTTGTCTGGCGGAAGGATGATGTTCGGTGGCGCTA
The DNA here is from genome assembly GCA_013358835.2 of Ixodes persulcatus. Classification (NCBI taxonomy): domain Eukaryota; kingdom Metazoa; phylum Arthropoda; class Arachnida; order Ixodida; family Ixodidae; genus Ixodes; species Ixodes persulcatus. The sequence continues at coordinate 14,708 of JABSTQ010003774.1, forward strand.
AAAGTACCAGTGAAGTGCCGCAATGCAGAGGACCGTGGCTTCTCTCTCGTAGATGTTGTTGCCGGGGTCGGTGAGGACGGCAACGTTGCCGCATCTTGTAGCGACGCCGAGTCCGTGGGAACTTGCGTCTGCGGCGACGGTGTCAGTGGGCGACTGGATGCGCCATGGCACTCTATGTGGCAACTTGTTTCACCAGGCTCGAAGGACAGGGAGGTAGTCGGGGGGAAGAGGGGTCCCGTGAGACACGAGTCGAGAAAGTGGAGTTAACACATGATAATGTCCGCTGTAAAGAGAAAAATAAAACACCAAGTGGCCGACATAACGCTCCGTCGTTTTGGCGGGGAGGGGTTTCTGCAGCTGGTGAAGAATCTTGTGTATGTCGGTTTGGCGTGTGCTCGTGTGGCCAATCATGCCGCCGTTGCCCTCCAAAAGGAACCCGAGAAACTTTATTACCTGTTGGGCTCGGTTTGCGTGTCCTTGGGGTTAATGCGGAGGCCGCATTCTTGGAGGCTCATGACGAACTTGGCGGCCTCTTGGGCCAAAAAAAATTGGGTCCGGGTGGGCCAATAAAAAATTGTCTAGGTGGGCCCAAGCCCACAAACCGCGAGAGCGGAGATGGCCAGCCAGGGCCGTCGTGAGTTGTTGCATCACGAACGGCCCTGGCCGCAGACCGAACGGGAGACGGTTAAAAGAAAAGTACTGTCCGTCTAAGCGGAATGCCGTGAGTGCCTTGGTCCTTTCGTCAAGCGCAAAGTGGTAGTAGGCCTCCTGGAGATCGATCTTTCGTAAAGTAAGGACTGCGGGGCAGAGGGTTCTCCAGGAGGCAAACTGGGAAAGGCTTGAGGTGGAACTTTGGGGCTTTCATGTGAGGAGTCAAGTGGGACGCATTTAAAATAAATTTCGCCTCTTGACTCGAGAATCTCGACTTCGTGTTTACACAGGTCCCATTTCGTGCGGGCCGAAAAGAGCGTGGGTGGAAACGCAACATATCAAACCAGCTGCAGGAAGGCCTTCAAACCGTTTGTCCCGCGGGGCCTTGTTTCTATCGAAGGGCATAGGAATTTAGAAACTGATGTACACGTGGGTCGGTCTCTAGGTAATTTGACGAGAGGAGTCTCTTATATATCCGGGTGCAGACACAAGCAATTTACTTAAACACGATCAGAAAACTCGGGGCTTCTTCCACTCACCGCGCTGCGCGCCACGTACAAGGAATTCTCCTTATCTGGTTTTTCATATTTCCACATGTGAAGCTACTGGATTCCAGGCACCCTCCTGGCGTCCTTCCACTATAGTTTTTTTCGTTCTCAACATGCCTCAAGCTCGCTATCCACAATTTCGAGCAAGGAGACGTTTTTCACTTTCCCTTCCAGTGCCCGTACAAACCCACTCGCACCTTGTATGGCGTCACAGGCAGGCGCCCGTAAATTTTGCAGGGTGGCTTGGTGTTTTACAAGCCCCCCCCCCCCCCCCCCTATACCCCGTCGCATGCATTCTTGCTGTGCCCTGTTGCCGAAAAGATCCACTTCGTTGTCTGGAGCTCACTGCACTGCAACTCGTGAAGTTGGTACCGGTTCTTAAAATGGGCGGCCGCTCCATCGCTAACGTGAGGCGAGAGTAGGTTGGTGCGTTGTCCTCGAGGTGTGCTTTGATTTTTGACAAGGCCAAGCATTCATGCGCCGAGTCATGAGTTAGATCGTAGCAAATAGCGGCATAGCTCCGCGTCGACTTCCTTGACGTTACAATGCACGTAAAGATTATGATTTGTTTCTTCTGCCAATGGTGCTCCTGTATTTCGTCCGCAAGCACCACGGTCCAATTCTCGGCAAAGTCGAAGTGGAAACAATAGCGCCCCCTTCACAAGACTGCTTCTCGTCATGCATCGCCTTTGCCTGCTCGCGTCGTATCCACTTCATCACAGTCTTTTGAAGCTCTTTGATAAACGCTCCGGCCGTCAGCGTCTTCTTAATTAACTCCCCCGATTCCCATGTAGCGAAGACTACCTCCCCATAATGCCCAATATCGAATTTTTCCAATGTCGATTCTTCTGCTCTTGGGCACTGGTCGCACATGCCGAGGAAGCAAGGGGACGTAGGCTGCGGACATACACAGAGAGCCTGCACATCTTCCGCAGAAAGTGAATCCCCTGTCATTTTTTTCAACCCCACGAGACATAGCTGGAAGTTGGCACAGTAGGTACAAACACACACAACGCACGTTGTGGCAAGCAGTTGACCCACTGAGGTCGCAAAGATATGAACTTTGTGAGGCCAATCGCAGAGCTGGGGTAGGCAGGTTTGTAGACGCCATATGCTTCGCGCAGGGACCGCGGGTCATGAAGCGTTTTGGAACCCATTGGGTCCCTCTCTCGATTTTCACGCGCACATCTTTCTTTTGGAGTTTTTCCTTGAACAATCCAGCTCGTCCGTTTTGTAATATGGAAGCACTACATTAACATCCTCTTCACCAACTTTGCACCAACTGTAGGGCTCAGGCACGTAGCCAGGATTTTGTTTCGGGGGGGGGGGGGGGGGGGGGGCCGTCCATGACAAAAAGGTGTATGAGGAGAGGGGGGAGAGGAGGTCCCAACAAAATTGAAGGTTTCGGGGGGGGGGGGGGGGGGGGCCGGGCCCCATGGGCCCCGCCCTGGCTACGTGCCTGGTAGGGCTCCATTTAAGACCATAAGCCTCCCACATCAGTGAGCTTCTTCGCCTTCCGAATGACATACTTCGTTGCCTCGGGAATGAAGCCTTGCACGTCTTTTACTGCCTGGTGCGGTGGCAAGAACGTTTACACGTGGCAGCGTTCCTGGAATGAAGCGCACTTGCCGTAAGCTGAGTGCAGGTTCTTTTTCCAGTTCATGCAGCTGTCGCATTTGTCAGGAGACAACTGCGATTGAACGACAGGAGCCATTTTGGAGGTTTCTCCAGTGTCATACACAGCGCGAATTCCAGTTCGGATTTGTGTCACGACTGCTGTGGTGATCTCCACCTCCTTTCGCTTTGCGTATGACATTCTCGAGTGTTTCCGTAAAGTGCTTGGTGGTCTTAGCGGCGACACAACTGAGGGGGCACCGATGATCGCGTTACTGCCTTCCACAGTCTTCTCTGCCATCTCCAAACTGTCAAGCGGTGATCCTGACTGCTCTCTGGTGTTTTCCACGCCTTCTCTAAGCTTTCGGAAGTAGTTCTGGCACAAGAAGTCGTTTTCTCGAGATTCAGCACTTTCCGGACAGAAGGAACACCCAGGTCGCTGACAGGATGAAAATTTCGTTGGAGTTTCATCTTCCGTTTATGCCTGTTTGACTAGTCCGCACAAAAGTATAGTCTTGGAAATGACGCCATGACAAAGGCTTACGCGCTGAGGACGACGCGAGTTATTCGTAGAATTCACAAGGGATTAAAAGAAATGGCAAACTGAACTCACCTTTCGTGGAATTGTGGGTGCCTGTATTGCGCCAAGAAATTCAGCGAGCCGGAGCTCTCTTCAAAGTGGCTTGCCTTTTAGGTGGGTCGTTCAAATAGCAGCTTGACAGGAAAGCTTCCTTTCTGTATAGCTCAGATGCTGATTATTGCTTGGAGTGTCCGCTGACGTGCGGTGGAGTCGCGTGGTCGTTGGAGGTTCACCTGGCTGATCGCGCTCATGGGTTGAGACGGGCGGTCCCAATGGACAAAACTTTCAACGTACTGACTGTCCAACGTACCGCAAACAGCCCTTTCAAATGCCGTGGGTGCCGCTTTCCCCAGGAACCATACACGGAAAATTCTCAATGTGCTCTGGAGTGAACACAACTGCACACCCATGCATCAAACATGTTTCATACATTCGTACAGTCAGCTAGCACCGGCAAAACTCTCCAGGAGTCCTTGCGCCCCCCCCCCCCCCCCCTTTCCGTTCTCCATATTTGTTCTTCCGTGGGGAGGGGCTGTCGTGCCACCGCACGAGGAATGACTCTGGTGTTTGTTTACCATCGCCACACGCCCGGCCGGTTATGTTTACACCGCGCAGGGGACGCCGCCAGTGTCGAGTTTGGCCGCCGCGAGTCGGTGAGATACGATCGCCTTTGAGCGCGCGGATGTAACCTTGGGCCTCACGTTTCGGCCATAGGGGAGGGGGAGGGGGGGAGGGGGGGCTGTTACTTATTTTGTCAGCAAACCTGCAACAAGAGACACTTGTTTTTTGTTTTTTTTTTGTGTGTGTGTTTTTTTAGTCACCGTCTTCAATTATGCTCCGGCTTGGAGTCCAGCTACGCCATGCGTTACAATGCCATAATATACCACCCTTCCGTTCACGCCACGCCCTCCATCGGTCGGGCCAAAAGCTTCTATAACATCGCTCGGTCCTAGCGGTGCCTAGAGCGTCGAATTAAATTATTTTGTCAGCCAAGTACTCATATTAAAGTACTAATCTGAAAAGGTAGCACGATGAGCATCTAACCAGCCAAGTATAACACCTAATAAGGATCGGACGCGCCGTAAAGTTCAGTTTTCATTGGCAATACAGCCACATCAGCGATGAAACCAAGTTCACGTGCTATTTGCATCGTGCGTCGCTCGTGGACCACTCGTTAAGACAGAAACGCCCCAGCGGTAATTGATGCGACAACGACCTGGTTACATATTTATTTATTTTTTTAAAACAAAATAATGCAACATGACTTTGTAGATTTGTAATTACCGGTCATCAAGGGCCAATCGGGTAAAAATTGCCGCACAAAAATCGCAAAATTTTGATTTTTTCAATTCCGACGAAATTCCGGGCGCAATGCACAAAACACTTTCAACAGTAGAACGCTAATTATTTGCTAAAAGTTCACAAAGCATGAAACACCTGACACAAAAAGTTTCAGCTTTAGAATATAAATTTAAAGCAACTCAAAAAATCGCCGAAAAATGCCTCATTATGTAAGATTTGCTCCAGAAGCCAAGTTTGGCATTTTATTTCGCTTGAAATATATGCTCACATAAGTTAACTTTAATTCTGGCAGAAAAGCATGCGTACATGAAACGTAAAAAATATGACGGTGTAGAATGCTGTATTCTTTATTCCACCGGCCTTCAAAGTTGTGTCATCACGCAGTTGGAAAAATCGTTTTTTCAACCTTTTCTCGAATGCGATTTTTTTCACGAATACAAGGAAGTATCTTGCAAAAGTAAGGTCTGTCCCGTTGTGTGGACAGGTTTCGCTACCTCGTAAAAAAATTTAATTGAAAACAAAAAATAGGCATGACACAACTATTACCGTCCTTATCTGAACACCCGGTAGTCCCTGTAGAGATGCCGTGCAGCTGTCGATCGAAAGAGCGGCAAACTTTGACTTAACTCTGATTCCAACGCTGCTAAAAAGTGGTGTCACTTTAAAGCACAGGTGTAGGTTTTCCTCATCTTTGTAGGTGATTGTTTTTGCGGTTTATGATATTAGAGTCCCGAGTTTGGTAGGTTTATACTTGGGAAACGCGTTTTTATTGATAGACGTGTAGCGGATAGGCTAGTTCTTGCTGACATTTTATAGGAGAGAGAAAGAGAGAGAGAGAGAGAGAGAGAGATGGTGTTTAAGAAACGGGAAAGCATCGGTCATTATGCGCCTGTGCGGCGTTGTGTTGCCGTCAATATACTTACAGGATAAATAAACTACTGAGTATAAAATAGGGAGGGGAAAGAGGCTTTATCCCAACTGAAGGGTTGTGCTACGATTTATTTTTCGATCATTTTTTATTGCCCATTGTAAATGGAACATACTCTGACCAGAGCCTTATTTTTAAGAAGACTGTGTTCCTTTTGCGTCCTATCTATTTTTATCACAAAACTTTAAGTAATATGCTCCAGTACAAAGAGGAATCGTCAATCATGATCATAGATGAACAAATTTAGGTATGCGATCAATTGTTTTTTTTTTTTTTTTAATTTTCAAGTGATGTGCTAACAAATGTTGGCATCTGCTACAAGCGTCAGAGGCTCCTCCAAACCAATATTTTGCATGCCTCAGAACCTACTACAAAACGTGAAATGCCCCTTCCATCACTGCATAAGTTTGAATCTTTGACACATCACTTTTCATCACTGTTATATTATAATCCATCCTATCCTGATTGCATGCGCAAGAGGGCCTCAAGAGATAATTAATATTAAATAATGTGCTCACAAATGTATGGAATTTTACATAATTACAGGAGTCACGGCTTGTGGTTTGGGCGCCGTGGGACCCGGGAAGGCAGGGAGCCAGACTTTGGGGGGGAAAGCGCTTTATTCGGGTTCCAGGTCTTGCTTGAACCAGCTCCAGCCCAGAACTGCCCGTCTCGTCGATTCTTTCTTCCGTCGTCACGTCGCCTTTTCTCGACGCGCCAATCAGCGCACACCACGGGTAACAAAAATATAACAATCACAAAGCCCGATAACCCGTCGGCGGCGGCGCTAAATTCGCTGCCTCATGCATGCCGCATGCATGACACGCCCCCCCACCCTTTTTTTTCTTTACCAATTAAAAGAAAATCATACTTCGTGTATCCTTTTACAATAGTAACATTTATAACAAAAAAAAAAAACTAACTGCGCGCACATTCCCGTCCATTCAGCGTGAATGATCACAAGACAGACTGACAAACTTACTTCTTAGAGAACATCTAAAGTACATTAACCACAAAGCAATGCTCCACCCCACTACAGCCTTGACCACGCATCAGCAGGGATATTTCTCGTCCCTTTTATATACCGTACATTACGGTTAAATTTTTGCAACGCAAGCACCCAACGAGTCAGCCTCGCACTACTTGGTGCCGCTGACGCCAAATACTGCAAAGGGTTATGGTCGGTGCGAATTTCGACCTCCGCCCCAAATAGCCACGTTTCCAACTGACCCAAGGCCCACATAACCGCGTAAGCTTCACGTTCGATTACTGCCCACCGAGTTTGGGGAGCAGTTAGTTTGTTTACTGAGAAACGCCACTGGGTACTCTTTCCCATCATCTGCCCTTTGGGCAAGACATGCCCCTATCGCTCTATCCGATGCGTCGGTGGACAGAACAAAAGGCTGGCTGGCATCTGGCGCTCTCATTACCGGAACCTCCATCAGGAGACGTTTTGCCTTTTGAAACGCTTTGTT